>SNQJ01S0050584.1:29682-47781 GCA_010110895.2 Picea sitchensis
CCCGGGTTGACAATTAAATGTTGATTTACATGGTATATCTGCAGCTCGACAGTTGATATTGTAACATCTTTGAAATTTCTGAAGTGGTGCATTCCATTCATCATCTTCTTGCTCCACAGGGAGGCTACATACTTCCTCAAAGAATCTTTGTCTTACAACTTGTAAAGCTTGATCTACCAGAGGGTGTTGACTTTCAAATAAAAATGTAGCTACAAAATTCTGAGTCATACCTTGGCAATTTGTAGTGGTGAGGCACAATTCCGCTTGAATGTACCAGTTGATAGGCGTTGTGTCTAGAGTATTTATGAATTTATGCACCCACTTCTCTTGAGGAATGCATCTCTAGGCCTTCTCACAACCTTGCACATGGTCTTTCGTACAATTTTGACCTGTGTACCTAACTTCTCATCCTTCGACTTGTTCTGAAAATCGCATTGTCATCAAAGTGCGACATTGTATCCAGTTCCTAGTGTTACTTTTATGTGTTCCCCACCATCGTGTTGGAGTAGCTTTCAAAGCCTCATCTAATGCCAAGAGTCTCTGTTGTACTGGTACAGTTTCTTCAAATTCTAGTAAGAAATTTTCTAAGTGATTCAAACCATCAAATGTGGGTAAGTTACTTACTGTTGTGTCGATCCAACGAACATCTCTAGTCAGTCTAGCACATCTCCGTGTAGATACTTCATACATTTTAGTCTGTCAGCTCTCCATTGCTTCTTCAGAGTCTGATGAACATGTGTTTTCACTTTGCCAACTTAAATTCCCATCCGTTGTAGGATTAATGTAATCATGTTGTCTTATTGTTAGTTTGTATATATTCTCCTACTCATATGCACGGTCCTCTTCTCTGATGGGATCTTTGTGTCTGGTACATTCATCAGGATCCAAAGGTGTAATGACTCTAAGGCCATCACCTTCAAAAGTCATTCTTCTTTTCTTCAAGTCAACAACAATAGAATTGTTGAAATCCCAATCAATTCCTAACAACACAGGATAAGGACATCTCTCATCGACTATCTCAATCACCTCAAAGTCCAAAAATTTTATGACCGCATCAATGTCCAAAGGGACATGTTCCAGTCTTCTGAAGGGGCTCACAACATGTTGATTGGCCATCCTAAGCCTAATGGGGGAATAGATCAACTTACGTTTTCCCATTAGTGCCCAGGTTTTCTTCAACATGACGTTGACCTCTGACCCTAAGTCAGGGACCACATAATCTATATCATAATCTCCAATTTGAGCATTAAGGTGTAGTTCCTTATTTGTCCTTCTCTTTTTGGATACTTGATGTACTACTTTATTTAGTAGAGGATCTACCCTTCCTATCCCATACTGTCTGATCAAATTTTGTATCTCTTGTACAACGCTCTCATCCTTTATCAAATTAATGCAAGTGCATAAGAATTGCATGAGTCTGCTTACCTCTTTTCCTTCTTCAAGCTAAGAAGATTGATTAAAGGCCAGGGGAATTCCACATTCTCTCACTTCTGGTTGTGCCTTTTATGAAGAAGCTTGATCTCTTCCAAACTCTTTTCTTGCCTCTTCAAATGTCTGCTTCTCTCTCTTTGGATCAAACTCTTGTGTCTTCTCCATAGCTTTTTTGACTCCTGATTGTTCTGTAGTCTTCCCTGGAGTCACCCTGTCTTCTCCTGTAGCAGTGCCTCCTATAGTGATAAAAATGAGTCTGGGATATTCTCTGTGAGGTTATGATGTGATTATTTTTACTTGTTGGTTTCCTCCTCGTCGTTCTTGAAGTTTGTCTAACAACGCAGGGTAATATTCTATGACATGTTCAAATGAGTTGTAGTAACTGCAAGTGGTACAAGGGTTTTGACAGTCCCTTGCCAAATGACCTGGTTGTGCGCAGTTATAAAAAATGATCTTGCTGCAACCTCGACCCATGCCGCCTCCTCTTCCTCTTCCTCTAAATCCACCAAAAGGGTTGAAGTTTCCTCTTCTAGGGGAATTATACTATGTAGTGTTCCCTTCTTGTTGTACTTTGCCTTGAATTTTGTAGATATCCCTTGATCATTCATGCAAGAGGTCGTAAGCTCTACAGTCCTTCTCATCATGACCCATAGATTTACAGAATGTTCAGTAGAGGTCCGTAGGTGTCTGAACATACTTTTGTATGTAATAGCATTCTCTAGGGTGATGTCTATTTCTACATACCTCGCACCAAGGTAGAGTAACTTGCTTCAAGGGGATCGGAGCTCCAGAAGCCAAGTATTCATGAAATAGGGGGCAGTGCTCCTTGTCATAGGCTTCTGATTTGCATCTACTGCACTATATGTCTTCTCTCTTATCTTTTCCCTTATCGTTTTTCATATCTTTGACCTGCAATGATAAGCTAGTTATATGACTCAAGATTTGACTCATACATGAGCTGGATTCTACCATAGGGGTCAATTTTGGTTTCATGGTGATCTCCAACGCCTCAACCTACGAAGCAATCTATTGTTGCATCAGAGGGACTCAGATGTGTGGTAGGAGGGAAGCAATGAACCATTCCTTGTTCTTCTCATCTGGGATCTAAAAACTCAAATAACCTGTCAAGGTATTAAACCTCTGAACAAACTCCCAAACAGTTTCAGATACTTTCTGCTTGATTTCTTTCAACTATGTGATGCATTGGGATTCTGACTTGGGTTTCCTCAATTCAGTAATCAATGTAGTCTTAATCTCGTTCAGCGGTTTCAGGTGGACAAATCCTTGGACAAACTTCATGTACCAGCTCAGTGCATAGTCTCTCAGGGTAGTACTAAACTGAGCTCGCTTAACATCTTCATCGGTGACATTCTTAATACTCCATACAACTTCACATAGAAACTAGTGTTGATTAGGATCTTCAGATCCATGTCCTCTAAAGGTGGGTAACCTCATCTCATCTGCGATAGATCTTCCTAGGTTTCTTGAATGAGTTTGCACTAAACCAGTTGTACCAGTGCTTTGAGTGTTATGATAACTTAGGTTTCTCTGGTTACTTAATGTTTTTAAAACAATAGGAGGTGTAATAATACTTACTTCAATAGTATGCACAGTCCCTGAAGCTTCTGACTCTTCTCAGAGAGGTTCTTCAATCTTCTCTTCTTCTGCCCTAGAGGACTATGAATTTTCCTCGTTCAACAACTCTTCTTCTTTTCCACTGTAGAACCCTTCTTCTTGTGTTGGTTCATGATTCTTCTCAAACAAGTTCACCAGAGGAACTTCTTTGAAGGTTCTCCCACTGCGTGTGTGTCTGCCTTCTGTGTCGCTGTCACTGTCTGATTTCTTGAACATTATATTTTCCATTCTGATCCACTACTGTATCTTCAAGATGTTCTTTTCATTCAATAGCATCTTGATATTCAACTTCAAGAAGTGTAAAAATTTTCCTCTCGGCTCCTTAAATAAATATCTCTCTGCTTGGCTATATGACTCTACTCTGTGCTACAGGAGAATCCCCCTGTAGACAAGTGGATTTCCTCTTGGATACTAGACCCCTCTAACCAATCCAGAAAGGTGATAATGTGGACAATAACATTCCTTTTCATGAAGCTAAACTATTCAAGGAAGAAGAAGAAAGAAAGGTAAATACCTTTACCGACGTTTTTCCTTGCTCGATCTAGGCTGATCTTGATCTCCAAGTTCTTCAGAAGGTCCTGCAATACAATGAGCAGCAACAACAAAACATACTTCCTACTCTACCATGATTATATTTATAATAGACCTATAAAAAGAACCAAGTTCATGTAGAACAAGCACAACCTTGAAAGAAACAGTCCAATCACATATTTATATTAATCTAAACAAAGAAAAGTGCTTACAACCATAGATGTAGATGCAATAGCTTCACCAACCTCTCTTTGTCCAGACCCTTTGCTCAAATGATCCACCAACATAATTCATGTAACTTCACTGATATATTCCTTATGAGATCATAAGTTTGATGCCTTCCTATTTCTCCATGTACCTTTCACCATGAGAAGGCCTCCTTATATAAGCTTGGAGAGGCCCAACCACCTTAGATATTCTTGGGATAGGTTGAGGATATTTCTCCATCAGTTGTGGATCCTCCCTAAGATTCATCCTTGATCTCAGATTCAAATCCAACTGATTTCCAAGATGAAGGGGATTTTTTCCTGATTTTCCTCAACAACCAAAAATTTTCTCAAATAGGCCAGTGCTCCCCCAAAAGGGTGCATAGAGCGTTGCAACGCTCCCCCAAAGGAGGGTACAGAGCACTAGAACTCCTTGACAGTGGGAAGTGGAGACCTGCCCAAAATTCCTTCAAAAAATCCCAACGCTCCCCCATAATGGTGTCCTGAGTGTTGCAACACTCCCCCAAAGAGGGGTAGGGAGAGTTGGCACTCCCTGAAAGTGGGTAGGGTAACGTTTCCCTTCAAAGATCATTTTTAAGTGGTTTTCTCAATGGAAAAATATTTTTACTCCTCATCATATGATTTATCCCTCCTAAACCATTCTTAAGTGTCCTTATGATGTCGTTAGAGACACAACATAGGCAATATGGAAGTATGATGTTTGCGATACCCGTGACCAAAAATGTGACACTTGTGACACTAGTAATGATGACAATGGGTCATCATTGAAGTGAGTAATTTTGATGTGTAACATATTTCCCCCCAAAGTGCAAAGTTAGAAGACATAAACTGATGACTAAAGTACTTTGTAGAATTTTTCGAGCAAGCATGTGGACACAGAGAACCTGGTAGAAGCTGCACACAACCATCAACAAAAATTATGACATGTTTCAAACCCAAGGCATGCATACCTATGCTTGGGTGATAAATACTTTCAAGGTATGGCCACCATAAGATACACTGTGGATCCATAATTATATTGACAAAAAGGGTATAGCCACTGAAGATACAATGTGGATCTATACTTCCATGATATGAAGTAGTCGTAGCCACGAAAAATACACAGTGGATCTACGAGACGACAAGACATAGCCATGACCAATACAAAGTGGATCTATGTGATAGTATATGTGTCAATGTTCAAAAGAAACTCTGTCACAACCTGGGAAAAGTACATATCAGAGTGATCACTCAACCCAGGGTATTCTTACCAATCCCGATATGGTATGAGTCTAACCATGTGAATAGATGTTATGATGTTGAACATGGCAGAAACCACTTGATTACCAGTTGATGAGGTAAATTGTTAAAAAGCACAAGGGAAATCACCACTGATGTCAATAATTCCCAAAGTACCCTAGTACATTCTAGTGGATGTGAAAGGATGAGCTGAAGTCAAACATTCGTGGAATCATCTGATCAGGGGTCAATGATGTAAACCCATTGTCGGACACAAGGAGGCCTGCCATTGAGGCATGTAGGTCCCAAGGTACTAACTGGTTTCTAGGTCTAGTTCCTGGATAATGTGTTGAAGTCGACAGGAATAGACTCGTCACAGGAGGGCCTTGATGTATCCCCCTTCAATGACACGAAATGGACACAGATTTGTAAATTGGTGGATCAAATGAACATGGACTGACACATGTATTGAAACAGGAAATTTGTGATGGTTGACTCTCGAGGTAGAAACTTCCCTTGAACACTAAGGCACAACAACAGAAACATGACATGGACCAAAACATGATGATGCAGTGGATACTGTGACTTTCGTCGGTTGACCCAAAGGAGTAAAGAAACTCAGAGGATTGGTTCAGTGTAGAGGTTCAACGAATTAAAATGTGTGCAAAGACAAAGTGTCGTGTTCAGGGGCGACTGTAAGAGTTACTTGTAATGTTTTCAAAAAATGCTTGGCTTGCTTCCTTCAATTTTTCCCCCATCCAAATAGATGAGTACCTCTTTTTTATTTAATGATCTCGAGGAGGATAACACATTATCTATATAACTCACCTTCAGTGAGTCCCTCTTTATTTCTTTAACAAACTGGAAGAAGTAAGGGTTCGGTCCCGTATGGGCCCTTCAATGTATGATTGTTTAACGAGTCCAGAGAAGGTAAAATCTGTGATTTTTTATGTTTAGAGAGTCTGAAAAGAACTTAAAGACGACTTCAGTGTTGTCCTTTTTCGTAATGTTAGTCTCGTGAGGTCGAAAAAGAGATAAATTATCACTCGAAAGACACCCTTTCAAACCTTTTAACGAGTGGGAAAGGAAGCAAGATCACTCGGCAATATTTTCATGTTTAGAGAGTCTAAAAAGAGCTTAAAGGAGACTCCAAGGGATTCCTTTTTCGTATAACCATGTGATTCTGAAAAAGAGATAAAATTTTACTCGCTTGCATTCTCATGTTTTTTCGAGCGTGAGAAGGAACTAATACTAAGCTCGATACTCTGCCCCCATTTTGAAAGCTAGTGGCTTAACTCCAAAATGATCATCAAAGCCTGGAGACATGCCCCTCCAAGCTTCAATTCATTCACCGACTTTGAGGTTGTCACCAATTTTTGTAGTATATGGAGAAAAAGGATAAGGGTGGATGAAATGAAGGTTTAAATATGAGACCTCATGAAATACTCGACTCAACATCTACGATATCTGGCCAAAGACTTAACCTGACGGGAGAGGTAACTGTTTCATTTTTTAACAAGCTTGACACAATAAAAGAACTATGCTCAAGCCTCTAGGTTTAATCCCCAGATTTATGTTTCATTTTTTAATGAGCTTGCCATAAAGAAGAGAAACTATGCTCGTGACCTCTGTTTCATTTTTTAACAAGCTTGTTACAGAGAGGAAAAACTATGTTCATAGCCTCTGTTTCATTTTTTAACGAGCTTGCCACAGAGCAGGAAAACTATTCTCGTGGACTCTTCTTGATCATGGATTCCAAGAGGATAATGCTCTGGAAGGACACGATGTCGAGGGACAAAAATCGGTCATGGATTCCAAGAGATCTTCAATGTATGGAAGAATAATGCTCTGGAAGGAACAGATGTCAAGGGTCTCGTCAGGGGTAAGGAGATCAGGCTCCAATAGCCCTACCGAAGAGATGACCATGTCAACTACCATATATAAGTCATTGGAAGTTGAAGTCATGGGAGACAATGCCACATAATTGACCTGTGGCAGGGGTGAGACTGACTGCATATAAGACCCATTTAGGGAGGTCATTGGGTTGATGGTCAAGTCAGGGCCAACAAATGAAAGTTGATCAATAGCCACCATTCTTCCATCGTGCAGGAAATATATCACACGAAAAAAAGTGGACACAATAGCTTTCATGGCATAGACATAATCTCTCCCAAGGAGTAAATCAAAATCCAAGGGGTCCTAGACTACCATAACATCAATAAAGACAGTTTTCCCTCTCGAAGTTACAGGAAACTAAGGAAGGATCCCTAAAGGGTGACTGGTTCTTCTGTTAAAATAAAACAGAGTCTAGGTAACTGGCACAAGCTGAGGATAACCCAAAGCTTTCCAAGCAATAGAGGACAAAATACTAACGGATGAACCTTCATCTATCAACACATGAGGAACGTCCTGACCAAAAAACATGTATTGTAATCTTGAAGGGAATGTGAAAGGGAAGATGAGGTCTAGTAATCACACCCCAATCAAAAAGGATGGCCTCATTACTTGGAGGGGGTTTTACAGGAGAGGGAGGAATGCCCCCCAGTAGGGTAGATTCTGTATCAACGAGAAAATGATGGGCAGAATCGGGTTTACTCTATAGAGGGAGAGTAGGATCGATTGATAACAACATCAAATCGACCATTTGGGTTTCATTATCCAAGGGGAGAATGGGGTCGACGGGTGGAAATGGATCGACCACTTGGGTTTCACTCTCTAACGGGAGAGAAGGATCGACCAAATATGGGATCGGATCGACCACTTTGTCAACTGGTTCAACTAAGGACGTGACTAGATTGATGACATTATCAATCGAACTGACCGATGAAGGGACCGAAGAAACCACTTTGGCACTCGTCAGAGGAGGAGTGGGATTGACCACATTGGCACTCTTCAGATGAAGGGTGGGACTGACCAATAACAGGACTTGATCAGTCACTTGGGTTTCACTTTTCAAATGAAAAGTGGGGTTGATCGATGAAAAAACTAGATCAACTGCTTTGGTTAGTGGTTCAACCGAGGATGAAACTAGATTGACCACCTGATCAACCAGACTAATTGAGGATGGAACTGGATTGACCATTCCATCAACTAATGATGGGTTGGAGGAAATATTACGATAACTAGGTGGAATTTGAATCTTTTCCAAAAGAGAAGAATCCTCGTCCATACGAGGACAAAGGTGAGAATAATGATCACCTTCGCATAACATACAAGGAAATTTGACAGTTGTCTTCTTCTTACCAACCTTAACATCACTAGTTGAAGGGACTCCATCAACATGTCTAGCAGAGGTCAATGATGTGGATGACCACATTTCTAAGACCTTGGGAATACCAGGGAAATCCCTCAGAAAGTGGTCACCCTTACAAATACTGTAAGGGAATTTGGGTTTCAGATTCTTTATTTTAATCTTGTTGACCTCATCAACACTCCCAATACTATTAACAGTAGCGGGTTGCTTGGATCCAACATCTGATATGGTTGGAGGCTTGGTCCCTTTCTGGTTCCTCTTCTTCTCTTTTTGTTTCTTATTCTTTTTATCAACTTTTCTACTCGCTTTAGAGCTTTCACTTGGTGAAGAAGGAGAAATGGAAGGAGACCTAATGGGTGAATAAGGAGAAAGGTCGACATGAGGTTGATGTGTGGTTGGTGTGCTTACATCTGAATCACTTGCATTCGAGCTCACCAGAGTGGAAAACAACCATACCTGTAACCCAATTGTGAGACCTGGAAGGCTCACAGTAGTGATGTAAGGAGGACCAATGTTTTTGTAAGAAGGAAAAAAAAAGGTTTCCCCTGGCAAAGGGGTTCCTTCATTGGTCATTCCAAGAACTGATGCCATAAAAAATAAAGATCCAACCTAGATTCAGCTAGGGAAAACAAACATCACATGCTAAAAATATAGTAAGAAAACAAGCAAACAAAACCTTCTCACAATGAGCACACTAGTTGGTGATGAAATCCAACATCATGAGAACAAAGTAAGAAGGGGCTAAGATAGAGAGGGTGAAAAAGTTATGTTGAATACCTGCTTAACGAACTTACGCCTTGGTGCAATCTCCCACACATAATCATGGGTATACCCTCCAAGGAGCCCGAGTAATTTTGGCCAATGTTGATTCCAGGTATCGTGAATAATTTCCCTCCATAGTCACCTTGTGTAAAGTCCCTAAAGAGATAGGCCAGTAAGGTTACCAACTACAACATTAATGCCTGGGGAAACAGTCAACAATCTGATCCACGCGCAAGGGCAGGGTATCTAGCCTGAAATCAACTTGAAAGGATTCCACTCATCATTGTGGGTATACCTTCAAGTGACCACCATAATACATGCAATCTTTACACCAAAACCAACAAATCAGGGTGAGTAACTCTGTCAGTCTTAATGTGACCTTAGGTTTGACCCTTGTGTGAGAAGGGTTTCCCAGGAAAAAATGTAGCAATTGGATTTCACCACTCCCTAACACAATATTCTATGTTTTTTTGCAGCTTTGGAAAGTTATCTTTCACACATATCCCAAATCCCTACAACTAATCTGATGTAGGTTTGCTACCAGAAAATATAAAAATGTTTAATCAATTTTTAGTTTAGTGCGTTATTTTTAAGGCTGTTGTTACTCAAAAGGAAAATGGCGTGGACAATATGGTTTTTTTACCAACTTGAAATTTATGCAAAGATATGAATATGAAATATTTTCATTTCGATGAAAGTTATGCTACGAGAAGGAGAAAACATTCATCATTACAGATGCACAATGTCCCAAAAAAGCCAAAAACCATGCAATTCCGCTATTTCAAATGCAAGCTAGTTTCACTACCCAAAATCAAGAATTCATGTATCTTGTTTGTTTGATTATGATGTATACATAAAGTAAATACAAAACCTTCAATGCTCCACTACTTTCAATCAGGAGAAAGAGTCCTATGCAGATGCAAAAGACATGAAGCAAAAGGGCTACAAACAAAGCATGCACTCAAGGCAGTGAGGTATGAAAGAAAAAAAGTAGAAATTTGTTCTAACAGGAAATAACACCATCAAGGATTATACAACCAATCAAGCATTCAAGGAATACAATAAAATGCAGAGAAGAATCCAAGAAATGATAGGGAGAAAGAGAAATCACTCAAAACTGTCCTGTCAAAAAAGAAATTAGAAAAGGCAATTTCAAATTTATAAAAAAGGTTTCAAGCTCCAATCAAGAAAAGAGGGAGTGATAAGCATCAAAAACCATCAAAAACCAATCCAAACAACTTCACAAACCAACCACAGACTCTTGGTAAAGAGATATGCAAAACAGGTTGCAAAAGATTGAGAAAAAAAGGCAAAAACTCTCAAAAAAGAGGCTAGTGCTCCCCTAGAAGGGTGCACAGAGTGTTGCAGTGCCCCCTAAGACACTACAGGAGATCACTAGTGCACTGGTATGGCCTATAGGGGGGCATTGGTCTTTCCAGAAACTCAAAAATAGAGCCAAAAACCATGCAAAAACTCACCCAGAATGCATGAAAATTGGTGAAATTTCTAGTGAAGGTAGGAGAAGGTTAATGGATGATGAACAACCAGGAAAAATGATTTGAAAGGTGGGAGAAGGGCAGGGAAAAAAATTTGATAATGTGGACACTGACATTCCTTTTCATGAAGCTAAACTATTCAAGGAAGAAGAATAAATAAAGGTAAATACCTTTACCGACGTTTTTCATTACTCGATCCAGGTTGATCTTGATGTCCAAGTTCTTCATAAGGTTATACAATATGAGAAGCAACAACGAAACATACTTCCTACTCTACCATGATTAGCTTAATCATAGACCTATCAAAAGAAACAATTTCATGTAGAACAAACACAACCTTGAAAGAAACAGTCCAAGCACATATTTATATTAATGAAAACAAAGAAAAGTACTTACAACCATAGATGTAGATGTAGCAGCTTCACAAAGCTCTCTTTGTTCAGACCCTTTGCTCAAATGATCCACCAACAGAATGCCTATAACTTTACTCATATATTCCTTATGAGATCAAGTTTGATGTCTTCCTATTTCTCCATGTACCTTTCACCATGAGAAGGCCTCCTTATATAATCTTGGATAGGCCCAACCACCTTAGATATTCTTGGGATAGATTGAGGATCTTTCTCCATCATTTATGGATCCTCCCTAAGATTCATCCTTGACCTCAGATTTGAATCCAACTGATTTTCAGATGAAGAGGATTTTTTCCTGATTTTCCTCAACAACCCAAAATTTGCTAAAACAGACCATCTCTCCTCCAAAAGGGTGCATAGAGCATTGCAACGCTCCCCCAAAGGAGGGTACAGAGCACTAGCACTCCCTGACAGTGGGCAGGGGAGCGCTACCCAAAAATCCTTCAAAAAATCCCAACGCTCCCCCAAAATGGTGTTCTGAGTGTTGCAATGCTCCCCCAAAGAGGGGTAGGGAGCGTTGGCACTCCCTAACAATGGGTAGGGGAGCATTGCCCTTCAAAAATCATTTTTAAGTGGTTTTATCAATGGAAAAATATTTTTACTCCTCATCAAATGATTTCTCCTTCGTAAACTAGTCTTTGAAGGTGTCTTAAGTTTCATTATGATGTCGTTAGAGACACGACATAGGAAAGATGGCAGTATGATGTTTGCGACACTTGTGACCAAAAATGTGACACTAGTAGTGATAAAAATGGGTCATCATTGAAGTGAGTAGTTTTTATGTATAACACTATGTCAATAGAAAAATCTGTGATATACCCTCCGATGGTACTATCAAACCAATGATCTACTGCTCTTGACATGAAGTTATCAACTCTCTTGACCTTCTTGATCAATGCCAATATCCAAACCACAGATGGTCTAGATCTAATCTCAAACTGGGTATCTTCTAATCTAGCCATCCATTCGTATAGCTCCTTATGAATCCCTCCAAAGAAAATCTCGTGTATATCAGTAAAGATATACCTTCCCAACCAGTCTTTTGTGCTAATATTAGGGTTCTTATTCTGAGCTTATGCGAAGTCCTTCTCTTGTTCTTATATCCACTTCTAAATCTTTGTCTTCGATGGAAACCACCTTGACATATCCTCAATAATATCCCGGTCCTAGCAACAGAACCATTTGTTGGCATAGGGGCAGACCCAGGGTTCAACTCTAATAGTGCACCAACAATCCCTAACTACTATCCCTTTCGAAAACACCTGTGAAGCAGATGCAATCTCACCCGAAGTAGCAATAGGGGGTTGCAGGACACAGGTGTCTACAACTAGAGGAAATGCAAGTGGAATCAAGGCAACCACACATGGAGAATAGATTATTCTTTCCATTCATAAACCTACTTTGCAGAGTTATATATCATATCTAACATAATAATGCATCATCAGAGTAACAGAAGTAAATAACACAACATCAACCACTCAGAACACAAGATGTACATGGTTCACCCTCTCCCTAGGGCTACATCCACATAACTATGCTTTATAATATATTAGGTGAAATCTTACAATTCTATCTACGCTCTTAGATTGCAGATCTTATATCCTTCTCTCTTCTCTCTATCTCCCTCCCTTGTGCACCCAGCTACAGGGTTGATCTTCGCACTGAGTTGAAGATATTAAAACATAGACTTCCCTCTCAGTAACAACAACAATCAATCCTCATACATAATCTCTCCTTGTCTCTACTCTATCCCATGTCCTCTTGACCTTTATTTATACATTACAATAGCTCATCGACAGCCTTAGGCCAAAACCTAGGTGTCAAAACCCTAGATACCAAAACCCTAGGTCAACTTGACCCGCGTTTTCAGGGCTTCGCCAACCTGTCTTTCCTTCCTTCCCGCGAGGTTCTCCAAAGCATCTACCGATGGCTTTTTTAACTTGTTGAGTTGTCCATGATTCACCTTCCTTGATGATCTGTCTTCCTTGATCTCCTCATCCAATGACTTGATTTCTCTGACTTCAGTCCATATTTTCTTCTTCTTTAACCACTTTGACCTTATCTCAGTCAACCTTCCTTTCGTGCAATTCACGTTGCTCCTTTTCCTTTATAATATTCGCTTTCTTCCATAACCAAGGGCCAAAACCCTTATGGAGCAATTCTTGGATCTATCTCTTGATCTCCTCATTCTCTAACAGAGAGTGGTGATAGACTGGCCCATTGGGTAGTGGTGCGATGGGGGTTATATCGATGGGGTGTGTTAGCAACAATTATTGTCTTGGGCTCGAGAGCATCCAGGTCTGCAGGTTGCACGAAGAATGCCCAAGCATAGCACGTAAAGCCCCATTTCAGGCTAAAAGTCAAGCGAGTGAGCAGTCTAATCTCAACGGTCAGGATTCATCCAAAGGAGCAGATTAACGGTTGGCGGGAAATCGCGGTTAGTGGAGTTGCGCCAAAAATAGCGCAAACACATCGCGCCCATATTGTATGCGGGGAAGAATCTCAGCCGCCCACCCAGAGGGCGCGTGGCATGTGAACTGGTCACGTCGGCTTTTTGGCAATCGCAAGTTCAAAAGGAGAAAGTTCCATATCATTCTTCATCTCGAAACCCCAAACCTCGAAAGTGCCGAAGGCGCCCAAAGCTAGGCCCGCAGTATTACAGAGCGATCTCAGCCATCCATCCACAGGAGACACCTAGCGCGTGATTAGGATCCTCGCCATTTCGCCCATCGCGATTTTGAGGCGCAAGGTGCAGCATCATCATATTCCCTATGAGCGAGGTGCCAGGAGTGTCCAGGACCTGGGCCCACAGCATCGTTGGGAGATTTTAGAGCCGTCAGATCTAGAGAGACGCGTGGTGCCAGATTAAGCCGTCTCGACGTTTCGCTCATCGTGATTTCAAGAATTAAGGATTATCCCCTTCTTATTCGCGAACGCCGAAATCTCCTTTGAGGGTAAACACAAGGTCATAGCCTATGGTCACCTAGGAAATAGAGGAGCTATGCAAAAAGGGGACAAAGATGTCAGGTCCATTCGCCGAAAGGTTCTTCGCATTCTCCGGGTGTCATTTGATCAGACCTCAAGCCTAGTTTTCGCTTGATGTAAATGAAGGTAAGGAAGAGTGGTTGAAACCTCTCTTCATGCATTAAGTGCAAGATATGGAGGTTCTGGAAGATAGTCTGCCCGAGACAGTCCTGTACACTGATTTTCTCCAAAAGGTCATGGTTGGTCCTCATCTGACCAGAAAAAAGTCTGTGCACGCCATGTTGCCCTTTAAATTTGCTTCTATCTCCCCTGCAAGAGACATGCACAGTTAAGGCGGCGTCTGACGAAAGTTACCCGTCTAAATTTGGCTAAGGGGACACCAAGTCTTGGGTGCATGATCGGTCAGAGTCTGCATGCACAGACTGTCAGAAGACATGCAGACACAATGTTTTTAATGCAGCATCTTGTTTTTTGTTGTTGTTGTTGTTTTTTAGTATATGTAGGTGTTTTCACCATTTTTGGAAGTATCGATGGTAGAGCGAAGCTCCCGATTGTAATGTTTAATAGAAACTCTAGTTTTCTGGTTATGCATATGTACGTAAGATTTCTTGTTTTATGAAAGAAAGTTTCCTTATTCCATCTAGTTTTCATCTCATACTGAGGGAGTTCATGATTGACTGATGCACATGAATTATTGCAGTTGCGTTATGATAAAGGTTTTATTGTGACACTATTGTATTCCCTGGTTTTCTGCGTTTGAATGTAAGATGATCACGCGTTCAAATGCATTCTCCTACAGTCTGCTAGAAACCTGATGTTGACAACAGATCTTTTCATTTCTCTAATACAAGTCTTCCCCCTACTCACCCTTACTATGACTCACTGTCTGGAGTATGTCTAAGACCTCACTTGCCCATGCATGCCTGGCCTAGTTTCAGAGTTGAAACAGTATCATCCGAGTTTACTTCCATTCGATCACCACTTTCATACATAACTGTGACATAAACTGATGGGCGTCGGGCTCTGCTCCTACAAGCAATCCAGGAGTGACTTCCATTGCCAACAGGGTGCTTGACCTGGAAGTGTAGAGGTACCCCGGTAGGTGAGGAGAAGATATCTGAGTATTATTCCATGACCTTATCTACTTTCTTCTTCTGTGTGGAGAGGTCGGTCGCAGAGACCCTGGATGTGGCTGTGATATTTCACTCATTCTGAGAGAGAATCATAAAGAAGACAAACTTCCCCATCTGAGAGATGACCTTCTTGCATTTCTTAGCAAAGATCAAGGAAATAGCACTAGGTGGGACTACCTTGGGTATCTTGTACAATTTCCTGTTCAAAGTAATAATAACACTATGAGTCCTAGACTCATATACAACATGAAGTTTCCATAAACAAGGTTGGCCCAAAAGAACATCACAAACTTCTAGAGGAGAAACATCACACAATACCTCATCTTTGAAGGGCTTGATGTCGTATGACAGTCGAAACTTTTAGCTGATGTGGACATCGCTTCCTTAGCAGAGCCATCCAATGGTGTAGGGTTTTTGGTGCAACGTTGTCGGCAGGGCCAACCGCTTGACAACCTTTGTTGAGATGAGGTTCTTCTGGCTACCACTATCAATGATGAAGTGAAGCGGGGTGCCTTTTACCCACATATGTGAATGGAAGATGCACTCTCCTTCTTCTAGCTCGTCTGGTTCACCAGGCTAGAGCTTGATGGTAGCAACAGTGGCACTGGGTTCCATGTCAATGATCTGTCTTCCCCTTTCTAGTTCTGACTCAGATTCAAAACCCGCATCTGATTCAGAGGCTTTCACTTCGACCATCAGTGACTTCTTTGAGTGGTAGTCAATTGTGTTATGCCAAGGTCTCTTATAGAAGTCGCACCGCTTCCCGATATCTTTCTTTGTCTTTCCAGTGTCCTTCTTTGCTTGCGTCTTGGACTGGTTGTCCTAATATTTCCCATCTTTGCTCTGTCCTTTGTTCTGTGGGTTGGGGCTGCCCTTTCCTGGCTTTTTTTGTGAGGGGTTCCCAGGCCCAAATTGCCGCATCTTTTGTTTGATCTTTTGCTCGATTTTGACGGCATATCGGTAGGCTGCGCCCAAGGATGAGATGTCCAGAAATTCCATTTCAGTCTAGATGTATCTATGCAGAGCACCATGATACTTGAGCACCAGATGTCACTCTGAATATTTGATAACTAGCTTGGTGCGCAAGGTATGGAAGATATTTGTGAAATCTGGCACTGCTTTGTCTCTTTGTTGTCGCGGTGTGGTCCATTTGGTATACAAGTCGTCATAACTTCTGATAGGATAGTATTTTTCCTTAACAGCATCCTTTAAGGATTCCCAGGTGGTCGTGACTGTAAATAATGAGGGCTCCTTTGTTTCCTTTTTCTCATGGAAAGTTTCCCAATGTTGGCCCTTGACCAAGTTTTGGAAGAACCTTGGTCATGTTTGACCATTTTGGGACTTCGACAGGCTGGTCGAAGATGGAGCGCGAGGTGAAGCAGAGATTGTGGGATCTCACCCCCTTTTTGTGGGATTTTGGGTGTAGGGTTTATGTAATGGATATGGGATGTCATCCCATGGGTTTACCCATGTCTAGGCCCATTTTGTAATGTATAAATAGATATCTAGGCAATGTAGGAAGAGGCCAGTGAGCTAAGTGTGAATAGTTGTGGATGCTTCATGCATACTGTGTGTTGAGAACTTGTAGAGCTCAGTGAAAGTGATTGTAAGAAGCTAGTGTGGAGATTGTAAGAAGGCTTTGTGCTTGAACCTAGCTCAGGGAAGGAGGATGTGGCGAGGTGCACGCATATCTCTTGTCCTATGCGGAGTGGATTCTAAAGCTTTGTGCATGTAAGAAGATCAAAAGAAGACAATAAATAAGAAGAAGAGTTGTTGGACGTAGCCCCACACTGGGGTGAACCACGTATATCATGTGTTGTGGTTGCTTTGTGCATTATGGTTGTTATGTTATTGACCTGATTTATGCTTAGTGTTGTAACCTTTATGTATGTTAGATGCATCTTATATAGTACCTTAGTGCTTAGTGATGTGAATGAATGCTAGATCTGATCTATTTCTATGTGCTAAGTGCTTGGATGGGTTAGATCTTGTTGAATACTGTGTTTTTCTGTAATTAGGGTTTTAACCTGCGATGTGAATAAGGGTTAAATACTAGTGAATGTTAACTGCTAAGTTCTCTGTTAAGTACTGTGATCACAGATCTGTGTCCTAGATAGGTTGTAGACACTTGAGTCCTACAACCACCCCTGCCTCTACCTCAAGTGAGACTTCATCTACTTCGCAGGTGTTGCCGAAAGGGCCGGTAGTTAGGGTTTTATTGGTGCATTGTTGAAGTATTGAACCCTGGGTCTACCCTTGTGCCAACAAATGGTTCCGTTGTCGAGACCTGAAACTGTGATTTATGTGAACTGAAGAAAAATGAAATCTTTGTGCGTAGATCTGTTGCTCTAGTGCGCAGTGCTATCCCTGATTTCTAGGGATAACTAGGAGATCATGTCTCGAGGCCCACAGGTCCTAGACATGGAGTACCGAGAGCATGATTGACCTGAGCATGGCCCTGGAGGTCCCATCCTTCTTCTTCTTCACCAGATTTGTTCTGTCAGTAGCAGCAACATCCATCACCATCGTCTTGAACTTGCATCAGAGAAGACTCTTTCTCCATGAGGTAATTGGTCCAGGTATCATGGTATGTGTCATGTTTGATCATTATAACTTTTTTGTATATGCATTAGGTTCCCTACATTTATGATAACTACTTGGATCTTACACTAACTCACTTGACCATTGTTGAGGGGATTAATGGGGTGCCCTAGCAAGCTTGTATCCATGGGTTTTGGTTAGCCACCAGGGGGGATTTGATGAACCATCGTCCGCTCCCACCATACTATCACTTTACATATTATCTCCCATACATCCATCCCATTCCCTTAGTCCGGTCATTAGGATGACCTACTTGAGGGCTTGCACTTCGTCCTATGGGAAGAAAGGGCTAAAGGCCCAGGGTGTAAAAAGCAGCTGGTAAAAGATAAAATCCATAGGAAATAAAACCTAGAGATGCTTTGCCCAGGGATCCCCGAGAAGGCAATAAAAGGCCTCTCGATAAGAAACAAAAGG
>SNQJ01S0050584.1:49746-64251 GCA_010110895.2 Picea sitchensis
CTTAAGCAACACCAGAATGAGCCTCCTTCCCTTAGGGTTTTGATTCTAGGGCCCTGCCATTGCAGCACCATAGAACCTTACCTTCTAGTCTCTAAATTTTAAATCCTCCCGAGATCTTTTGCCTTTGCTTTTGACTCCATTTTTACCCTAAGGCACTGGTTAGACTTACAACAGTGATATTTTGCTGTGTAAAATCATCTTTCAAACTTCAAATTTGAAACCCTAGCTAACCCTAACACTACTAACCTAGACTGACGTCATACTTGACGCAGCAACCTTTCTAACTAGCAAATAAGCAATTAATGATGACGTCAAGCATTTATTGAGCTATTGTTGATTGAAAATACTGTTGGCTTGGTCATTTTTGTAGACATTGATGAATTGTTGATCTTGCATAGGTTATTTAGCAAAACGTTGACCTCATTTTGTCTATTTTATTTCTTGTTAAATGAAATCAGATAGTCAAGAAGTACTAACCCTTTGAATTGTAACCTGCAAATATACATATAGTGTTGTTATTGTCTTGTTCCAGGCAGGTGTTCTCAACAGGGACTTCACTTCTTTATTGGTTGATTAGCCGCATTATCTGATACTGGTGGTAACCTGAGAGGAGGGAAAACCTTAATTCTTGACCCAATATTCTTTTCCCCTTCAAACCCTAGGTTACAGGGGACGTCTCCCCTGGGCTAACCTCCCTAAATAGAAAGTGCCTCCCCATCGAGGTGACATTGGGTGGGGAAGGTTCATGTTACACCAGTTTGTTCACTATCCTGTAGCCTGTGACCTAAAATACAAACTGCGCAATAACACGTAGTATTCTACTTGACTTGCAAAGCTCTGTGATAAGAAAGGAATCGAATCTGAAAAAAAGAGGTAAGATCTTAAAGCTCCGTGCTCTGATAAAGGTAAGATAAGTGAAATTTTTTGTTTCAAAAGAATGGATCTAGGTATGTTTGACAGATTTTTTCCTAGTTTTAAAATTAGGGCACAACTAGAATAAATAAGATATGATATGAATAGATCTAATAGCAATAGTGAAAGATATGTTATTCCTATGCATAGAAAGAATGTTTGGACTAACAAATGGATGCAGGACCCTAAAAATAATTTTTTGCAGGTTAGTTACTATGATCCTAGTGCGCATTATATGAAAGGTTGGGGATCATTTAAAAGAAAGAGAGGAGTAACTCTTTGTTATAGTTGTAGAAGACCGGGACATCTTGCTAAGGAATTCCCTGGTAAAGGTCCTAGTTTTCTTTGTTGTAAAGATATGGATCATGAAGTTTTGGATTGCCCTAGAATGATTGCCAAAGTTGAAAAGATAAATATGAGACAAGAAAACCATGAGAAAGGCCAAGAGACTAATAATATGATAGAACCCCAGAAAGAATCAGAGATTGTATTATTGCAGATGAAAGAAACATTGAATGATTATATAGATATCAGTTTATCATATACCTTAAAAGAGAAGGAGTGCATAGAAACAAGAATAGGAGATTTAGATATAGATTGTGTTCTGGATGAGGAAACACGGGTGAATATCATGACAGAAAGAACTTGGGAAATTTTGGGAAAGCCTGTTATGGTTCCTTCATTGGGAGGAATAGGAATTTTAAAAGGGAAGATTATAACCCTATGTGGAAGACTTACCCAGATACTTATGAGTGCTCATGGAACTTCGACAGAGGAAGAATTTGAGGTTGTTAAGTTTGTTGAGAATAGCACCCCATTTTCTATTTTGATAGGAAAAACCTGGATTGAGAAAGATCATATATGAAGGAAACAAGAAGAGGAAGATCTAGAATAGAAAAATCAAGAATTAAGAGATTACATGGATAGGAGAATAGCATGTTTAATAGAAGAACAGGAGGACAAGTCGAAGCAACTGAGAGCCAGAGACCTGGTTTTTGAAGCTAAAAGAACACAAGAAGGTTTAAAAAACTTATCCATGCAGAAGAGAAAAGCACCCACTCCAGAAATAGTAACAGAAGAATTATTACACTCAAACTCCTTAAAAGACCCTGAGCAATGCGAAGTTACCTTGCCCAGAGGAGATAAGAACAATAATGGAAAGAGGAATCCAAAGATGCAAATTACAGGAAAGAAATCTAGAAATCTCAGTAAGAAGAAGGCAAAGTTAGAAAAATTACAGGAAGCTCCAGAAAGGACTTCACAGAAGGAAGGTTTGCAGAATTTGAACCTCACCGGAATAGCAGAACAACACAGATTGGTACTTTGCCACAGAGAATCAATATGACCATTGAAGGAATCCCGACTGTTAGAACGACGCTCCAGAATGGCTTGAAACGTAGTTATGGCCGGAAATATTTCCATTGGACCCTTGAGACCGCACCATAACGGATGGAATTGCATTGATTGAGGATTTTCGACCCGTTGGAGGAATCTGTTACGACGTTTTCTATTTATCCCTTCGAATGTTGCACTGAGAACACTTTTGCAAATAGTGATTACCCGAGCCCAAAGAGAAAAACTTGTTATCGCGCAGTGCTTACTGAGACTTCGCCACCCATTCAATTACTGTGAGCATTTGTCTACCTACCTGAGATATCTGATCTTGATCATGTATGTCGGGTGAGCGCAATGTAGTGGAAAAGTCCATGGAATAAATTTTGATAGACCTCATGGCTAAGAAGGTCATTTCTGCAGGCACACAGGCTTCATCAACTAGAGCATTACAAGCCTCTCCATCTAATGCACATCGATCTGAGCCCTCTATAATTGCAATAGAGAAACGGAGTAAGAATCACGATGACTTGGCGAATGCAAAGCTCATCCCATCTATCCTGCCTGACTACATCCCACATCTGGCTGGTGCGGTTAGTCGTGACAGCATCCCGAGGGACTTTGACTACACATTGATCATTGCGTACCTCTCGAAGGGGATACACGCAGTTGGACTGTAGTTGGGACAGATTATGACGTTGAAGATCAGTGACTTCAACTTGGGAGATTGAAAGAACTATGGGATGCTCTCCCCACATAAGTATTTGACCAAGACAAAGGGGAAGAAGTCAAAGATAATCCCCGATCTGTGGACCATGGACATCGCAAGGTCCACCATCCTAAATGTGATGAAGATACCACATTTCAGAAGACATCAGGAGGTTAACGCATGCGTTAAATGCCTCTTGTCTTTCTACCATGGCGGTTATCTATGGTTGGATAGATGCATCACCGTAAATCCAGAATTGATCCCACGGATCACCGGATTAAGCATGCAAGGACCAGACCCTCAAGACTTTTACCTAGGGAAGGTTGTTGATCACACCTTGGAACAGTGAATCAAGGATACCTACGGAGATGTGGAGAAGGGGAAGCGAGGCTACAAGGTAGCTTCCATCCAAAATGGCACAGTGCACCTAGCTTTCCAGTTGATCGATGGTAAGCTAGTTAGGAAGAACAGACCCACGCAGGTCACATGGTTTGTTGTCGACCTCGCAGGGAAATGCATTGAAGGGATACAAATGAACTGGGTGAGATACCTTGTCAAACAATTAGAGAAATATTGTTGTGAAGCTCAGGATCAGGGCTACGAGTTGCATTTCAGTTGGTTATTGATTCTCATTGCCTTCATTGCTTGGTAGATGTAGGAAGGAGCGACCTTCCCTGAAATCGAGCCATCTGAACCACTAGCTGCGAAGTTCAATACGCTCTGGTATTCGAGTGACATGGAAAAACAATGGCATTCAAATGTGGTGTTCCACACCTATTACCTACAGGTGAAGAAGGCTATTGAGTCCTTCCCTCACATGACACTGAATACCCTGCATAGATTCAAGCCAATAGCTAAGTTCCGCGCAGATAGACATTTTATTTATATCACTGCACATGGAGATGAACATAAAGAAGAGATCCAATCCTACTATAAGCTCACAGAGGAGGACATGGAAGAAATAACCAAGGAATGGCCTGCATAGTTCCTTATACCAGTCAACCAGGCAGAAATTTCTGACCCTGACCTCATCGAAAGCCCTATGTTCACTCGCGAAGAGTATGATGCACCCAGCAGTAGCAGAAGGAAGAAGAAGGAAGAGGTACAAGATCTGAACAATGCATCAGAGGAGAATGATTCTAATTCACCTGGAGGGGGAGGAGGTGACAAAGAAGACAAAGAAGAGAACGTGGGGAAAGAAGACAAACTAGAACAAGGAGAAGTGAAACCGCCTAAGGATCCTATTGATGAGGCTGAGACATCCAAGAAAAGAAAGGGGTCCCCCACAAAACCTTCATCACGGAAGAAGTCAAAATCTAGTAAGCCCAAGTTGCATACTATGCTCACGGTGGATGACATCAACCTCATCGTCGTCATTGTATCAGATACCTCAGAGGATATTCTACATCGTAACGAAGCAAAACAAGAGACCATATATGATAGGATTGAAAAAGAACTGAAAGGGGAACAACAAGCCTCTACTCCAGTCGCACAGTGTCTACTACGCCACCACCATCTGAAGGAATTGAAGTAGGAGATGAGCCTTCCCAGCTATGCAAAATAGAAGATGTGATCGAGGCTAGCCTTCACTGTGTCCGTGAAGAAAAAGAGTAGGCCACAGAGGCATTGAAGAAAGCAAAGGAGGAAGCCATAGAGAAACTTTGGGTTGCGCAACAGGAAAAAGATGACCTCGAGGCAAAGTTTGCAGAGGATAGAGCACAGATCCAAAAGGAGAAAGAACAGTTGCTCGCGGAGCAAATTGGAGTTAAAGAAGCAGTCACTAGAGCACGTTTCTATGTGACAGGCTTAGAAAAGATGGAAGAACACCCAGTGGAGAGTTAAGTGGGGAATGTTGCTGAAGCCATTCAGCATCTCCAACAGAGAATAGCAGAACTGGAATTACAAGCAGTGCCAAGCACTCTGCAGGAAGTGCCATACCAAAGGGAAGAAACTGCCTAGAGTGGAGTCGATAGAATCAAGGAATTGGCCTTTGAATGAAAACATCTCAGCAGTCGTAGTGTGAAAACTTACGAGCGCCTTGCAGAGGACCCTGAACTACGGACATTGGAGTCACATCTCCAGGAGGCAAAGCAACAAGCAACAATAGTGCAAGCATAGTTGAAGCCACTGTCATCGATCATGAGGATGAAAAGGTCCCAAGAACATCGCATGGTTCAGCAATAAGTCCATGCCATACAAAGTAAAGTCATGGAAGTGACCCAGAAGCTCCAGCCAGTACAGGATGAAGTTTGCACACTTTTTGAGGAGATTGAAGGATGAGGTTCATAACTAGAACAAGTGGTCACCACAGTAGAACAACGCTTGGAAGGACCTGTGACCGAGAAGGTTATTTAGGAATTCACTGAGAAGGAGGATCTCGTTATCAAGATCCGAGAAGCCAATCTTGAGGCCTTCGAGGCAGAGTTATCAATATCAGAGTGACTCAGGGCTAGTCATGGGTGAGTGTTGGGGGCATGTTGGACCTTGACTAATTTTTGTAAGAACCTTGGTCATGTTTGACCATTTTGGGACTTCGACAGGCTGATCAAAGACAGAGCGCAAGGTGAAGCGGAGATCGCGGGATCTCACCCCCTTTTTTGTGGGATATTGGGTTTAGGGTTTATGTAATGGATATGAGATGTCATCCCATGGGTTTACCCATGTCTAGGCCCATTTTGTAATGTATAAATAGATATCTAGGTGATGTAGGAAGAGGCCGATGAGCTAAGTGTGAATAGTTGTGGATGCTTCATGCATACTATGTGTTGAGAACTTGTAGAGATAAGTGCAAGTGATTGTAAGAAGCTAGTGTGCAGATTGTAAGAAGGCTTTGTGCTTGAACCTAGCTCAGGGAAGGAGGATCTGGCGAGGTGCACGCAGATCTCATGTTCTATGCGGATTGGATTATCAAACTCTGTGCATGTAAGAAGATCGACAAAACACAATAAAGAAAAAGAAGAGTCAGTGGACGTATCCCCACACTAGGTTGAACCACGTATATCCTGTGTCGTGGTTGCTTTGTGCATTGTGGTTGTTATGTTATTGACATGATTTATGCTTAGCGTTGTAACCTTTATGTATGTTAGATGCATCTGATATAGTAGCTTAGTTCTTAGTGATGTGAATGAATGCTATATCTAATATATTTATATGTGCTAAGTGCTTGGATGTGTTAGATCTTGTTGAATACTACGTTGTTCTGTAATTAGGGTTTTGACTTGCGATGTGAATAAGGGTTAAATATTAGTGAATGTTAACTACTAAGTGCTTTGTTAAGTACTGTGATCACAGATCTGTGTCCCAACTAGGTTGTAGACACTTGAGTCCTGCAACCACACCTGCCTCTACCTCGGGTGAGACTTCATCTACTTCGCAGGTGTTGCCAAAAGGGCCGGTAGTTAGGATTTTATTGGTGCGTTGTTGAAGCGTTGAACCCTGGGTCTACCCTTGTTCCAACACCCACCAATCTTTGACATGGGGAACAACTTTGAGGAGTGCAAAAGTAATCTTCTCTCTATTCGAAAAGTTATGGACAGAAAAATACCCTTCTAGTAGATTCAACCACTTGTCTACAACATCCACGTCTATCTGACCTTCAAATATAGAAATATCAAAGTTTATTTGTACCTTGAAGGGAGCGACGCCTCCGCTCGAAGAAGATGTGTCGCATGTTGGTAGTTGCCGAAGGATTTGTGCGAAACTATCCATCATCTCATTCCTCTATTGTGTGAGGGCTTCCTCAAGCAACATTTTGAAAGGATATCCTGTCCTGTTATCTTTATTTTCTCCTGCCATGAGAGGTTTCTTGGGCGTGCGAGAGATTTTTTCATCAAGAGAAACAAGCTCGAGACCCAACTCTTTGTACTCCGACCTTGTTGGGGACATGCATTAAGACAACAAGGAGAAGACCGCTATGATACCACTGATATGGATTTTATGAGAAGAATGAAATGACTATAGATTATTAACAGGTGCTTAACACAAAATAATAGAGATACAGTAAAATTGGTTTTCTATTCAATAAGGAAATAAGCTAAAACTGTAAAATGCAATGGAAAACAAGCTTGTTGGAATGGTGGTGGCTTATCTCTGAGAAGAGATGTGATGGCTGCGCTCATTTGCAAGAAGATCATTACAATGAGACTCTGAAGGCCTTTTTACAATAAACAGGAATTCCAAAAACCCTAGACATCCAAAAAACATAACCCTAGGAGATGAAGCGCCAAAAGGCATGTGGGCCACGTTTGGATAAGTTAGTACATCAACTTCCCGGGGTCATAACTTTTGCATACGATCTTCGTTTTAGGTGCATGATAGCTCGTTGGAAAGGTATCATCGAGGAGATGCATTTTGGGGTAAATATTGAAGCAACTCCTATGTTTCTCCCCATTTTCTGAAAAAATGTCGTTTAGGGCCTCAATATGGCTATAGAAGTTTCAGGACCCGAAAAACTACTAAAAATAGTAAATTACCAAAATTGCTAGAAAACTATTTTGAGCCAGTTGGAAAAGGTGGGTGGCCACTGATATCCACCTAGATCATCCTTTGTGTTACATCTTTCTAATATTTTTTGAAAAACTTTAACGGATGATGGGTCCTTCAGTAGCTTAACACAGGATTGTAAGAAAGTCTTTATGGTACTTACTCGTGGTATAATTTGTACTTCACTAGTGTTATCCATTGTTGGCATAGGGGCAAACCCAAGGTTCAACTCTCAAGAGCACACCAACAAAACCCTAACTATCGGCCCTTTAGGCAACACCTGTGAAGTAGATGAAGTCTCACCCGAGGTAGAAGCAGGGGTGGTTGTAGGACTTAGATGTCTGCAACCTTAGCTGGGACACAAATCTGTGATTATAACACCTTATCAAAGAACTTAGTTATTACAGTTCATTAGTATTCATCTTTAGTTCACAGCGCAGCTAAACCCTAACAGGAGATCAGCGCAGTATTCACACAGACCCAATAGATTCAAGCACTAAGCATACAAATAGAGATCAGATCTAGCATTCATTCACATTATTCAGCTTCTTCAGCACTAAACTATCATATCAGTTTTATCTATCATTTAACATCACACTAAGCATTGAATCACATAAACAAAAGAACAACCAAAAGCACAAATCATTCACAACACAGGATATATGTGGTTCACCCCCACCCTAGGGCTACGTCCACCAACTCTTCTTCTCTTTATTAGCTTATGTCAAGCGTCTTACATGCATAAAGCATTAGAAAACTACTCTACATGGGATAGGATAGCTACGCACACTTCATTAGATCCTACTTCCCCAAGTAGATCTAGGCACATAGCCTTACACAGTCTGTGCACAAAGCACTACAGATGACTTGCACTTAGCTCTGCAAGTCTTAATCACATCTTTTACCGCTCGAGAATCTATTATCTGTGGGCAGCCATTGATTCTCAATGTCTGCAATTCGTTCAAGGAAGATGAAAAACAGAGTGAAAAACAAGGGAAATCACAATCTGATAAAAACAATTGTCATAGATATTCAATGTCAGAAGCAACCACAGACAAAGATGCCCTCAGACTTACAATATCACATATTGGTTAGCTATCTCATCAAGTTCTTCTCATGCCTTACCCTCTTGGGCCTCCTCATCCTTTTCTGAGTTTTTTACATGTAAATATATAGAACTCATCCCTAATAGTTGTTTCTAACTTCTATGAACATAATCCTAAACTCGAGGAATAATTCTAACTGATATAATAGCACCACTGGAATCATTCCCAATATACCTCTAGTTACAGGTATATGATTAAAATCAAATCTAATAACTGATTTTAGACTATTCTTTCTTTGCTGGAAAGAAAATAAAGTGATTGCAATAAAACTAGGATAGCAGATATCGAGTCCTTCAAATCTGGAATTGCATCCAAGTTGTCGTTTAATAAGGATCAAGCTGCCAGTTGTTGTTATCAGGTGCCCTGAAAATATGGAAATTAACTTCTTTGATTGATGCTCTGCCACCCGAAATACTTCAATTGTTGATCTTCTGCCTGAGAAGCTGGGAGTGTTGGGTTTGATCATTCTCCTTGAAATCTGGAGCTATCTGATTTTCTTTATCCTCTTTCAACAAGTCTTGGACCGTGCTTGTTGCCATATGCTCTGCTTTTATTTGATTGATGATCCTTTGCTTTCCAAGTGCACTTCCACTTTAACAATTCGAGATTCTTGTTCTCAACATCTGGAACAAATATTCTACTACTGCCATAAATCTGGAGGTGGTTGTTGACTTGCAAAAGAGGCTTAACTATTGCCTACATATCTGGAAATGAACTTACCCTATTTTTGAAATACTATTTTCTCCTGGAAGTGTTCATTAATTGTTCCTCTCAGGCATTGTAAAGAAACAATTATTGTAAAATAATATAAGTTTTGGTTCTGTCGATGCTCCATTTCTCATGTATTTATAGAATTTGCCCCCGCATGTGTTCCATTACCGCCCAATACAAAAAGAATATTTATTCCTCTTTTTTGGATACTATCAACGATATCAGGTACATTTCCACTTCCACGAGAGACCCTGAGTATATTACCACCAAATAGATGGATACTTTGAAAAAAAAATCTTGATAGTTTTATTTCAGGGAGGTGTTCATCAAAAAGTCCACGATATCCATAGGAAATACCAACGATATTTTTCACAGCGTATATATATGTCTAATCACATCATTCAAATCAGGGAAAAGTCCTCGACAGGTGACAATTGCTTCTTTCACTTCATTAGGATTGAAATAAATCTCTGGTCGAGGCCCAGCATGATGAACCCATTGATGCACGAAATTGCAATCAGGGTCAACACACTCTGCTCCAACAGATGATGGTGTAGTATACCTGATGACCTTGAGTAGGACTCGGTCATCATTATGAACAAACATCTTTACCATATATCCTGGTGGATGTTCTACAACATCTTCTGGGAGAGGACAATTGCTCTTGATGCAGTATTCAACGAACTTTGTGTGGTTGCCTACGCATTTTCTTCCAACGTTTGAAACCATATATAGAGTGAATTTGAAAACTGGAATATCATTGAATTATGAATTGGTGCTCGACTTTGACTGATCAAATGTTACTTTAAGCATGTGAATCTCCATAGAGTGAGCTATGATAAGCCTGTAAATATGTATAGATCGTGTTCATCTAGAATGTGATATTGACCAACTTTGAACACTAGATGTAGCTTTGGGTGGTACTTGGAATTGTTCTAACACATGGTATTGAATGTTTTGTGCTCCCAATCGACATCTTAATCCCAGTTTTTAGCATACCCAATACTTGGCATTCGGTCGTCTTATGGCAATCCTGGCGATGCTTTTCTATTTTCATGTATGCAGAGGAAAATATCCATATGCATGAGACAGAAACCCTTTAATATGTTTGAATGCTGACAATTGTGGACAAAAATCGATGCATAGTGCATGCATAAGGCCTCTTTGTGGGCTCCTCCCATGGCACCTTGTGTTGAGTGACTTAGCTCTCGACTTAATTGATTGAGCGTTTGGCATCTGATGTCTGTGTTGGCAGATTTTCATCACCTGGGCACTTACACAACGTCTATGCACATACAAAACCAGACCTATCCATAAGCCACATGGTGATTTCAATACATGAAAACATCAACAAACTTGTTAGTGCACTTATAAGAAGTAAACACAGAATTCGACTATATGCCCATATAAGCCATCTGTCATAATTTGGCATGTGATGTTTGTTTGTTGTCACAGCTGATAGGGTCACTATTTTTTTTTATCGCCAAGCCAATTCCATATTATTATAAATATGAAAACAACACATGTTTAAATTTTCCCTTATTACCTTGAATCTATAACTTCAACACCCGTAACATCTCTTAAAGTTCCCTACTCCTTGTGTGTTGGTGCTTTATCATGATTGTTGTGTTGTGTGGCTAGTAGTAGTAGGTACTAACCTGTGTTGAATTTGATGGCAGGTGCTTAGCTCGATAACCTGTGAACTTGGTTTTTGATGCCTGATGGGCTTAATTGGAGATTGGGCTCGTGGACCCAATAATTTTGCTAGAGTAAACATTAGCACTGTAAAAAAGGCCCGAAACCCAGATTTGCCTAAAAGGAAATAATTATTTTTCACTTGTCTAAAAGAACCCAAGTTATAATACTATCAATCCAAAATCATAACAACACATATAAAAACTGGTCTGCGTTGCATAAAAAACATGTTTAAGAAATGCTCCTTTAAATTTTTAAACTTGAAGTTCTAGGTACTAACACTTTTCGGTGCTACAGGAATAACCCCATTCCTGCAACAAGGAGAAAATTGAATATTTAGTATCTGGATACTAACATTAAGGATGCATGTAGACCCTCTGCCTAAGTTTGAAACTTCTACTGTCTCAAAGGGTATTTCAGATGTGGTAGCAGTGAATTCACAAAGAGATGTATATGTTGCATGTCAGTCATGACATATTTCAACTTACCCTTCAATCATTTGAACCTCTGATCAATCTCCCAAGTAGACTAACCTGGTTTTTGTCCAATTTCAATCATCTCATTCATGTACTGATCTTCTGAACTGGGCTTCTGAAATTCATTTATCAACAACTTCTTCACATCTGCAATAGTTTGTGTTGTTCCTGGTGGATTGTTTACAGCTAGACTCATGTACCAATGCAGCACACAATCTCTTAGTGTGATAGCTAACTGCGCAAGTTTTGTATCCTCATCTATGATCGGTTTTGACTCCTATATCTTCTTATAGATGAACAAGTGATTTTCAAGATCCTTCGATGCCTCTCCCTTGAACTCTAGTAATCGGATGGTGGGATCATGTCCTGCCATCTTAAACTGTGATGACCTACCACCTCCGCATGGTGTAGATATTTGACTACTACTTCTTAGACTGGCTCCTCTAGTTGTTTCTCCTTGTTTAGATGTACTTCATGTTTTCTTTCTTCCACTAAAATTTGGTTGTGTAAATGGTGGTGTTCTTTCTGGTGTATTAGTCGCACATGGGGTTATGGGTTCCACACTAACACTAATATAGATAGGAGTGTTTCCTTCTACTCCTGATCTTGGACCTCTTGTCTTCCTTTCATATGTTGCACGTGGGATTTCCTCAATCTTCTCCATAGCCTGAAGATCCTCTACCTCTTCTTCATCACTTTCCAAGCCCTCTCTATCTACTATGGATCTCTTCTTATTATTCATGTTATATTGGTAGGGTACTCCACTGCACGTTTTTCCAGCTGTTGCCATGATTTTCTTGATCTGATATTCATCCATCATGATTGGGTCCATGGCCTCCTCCTTCTTTCCCTTATCCATCTCTTCCTCCATTTCGCCACCTCTTGTCAGTGCTTCTCCCCGTCCCCCATGCACGTAGTGAATTTTAGATGTTTGCTTCCATAGTTATCACACCTTTGTTATACAGTAAGATTTGATTGAAGTATAGAGTGATTTGATATACCTACATCTGAGTCCTCTCATAAACTCTTTCTCTGTTGCACTGTAAGACTTCGTTGTATCTACTGCAAATTCTATGATAAACCCTGCAACAATATTGTCTAACTAGAAATCTACTGCGCACGTGAATTTGTTGTTAATTGTTGTAACTGTGTGATATCCATAGGATTCCACTCAAGTTGTCTGATTCAATTTGTAGAGTGGTTGTCTTTTAGCCTCAATAGCCACTCCTGCAACACATGACGGAAATTGCAGAAAACTACATCATGTAGGTCGCTAAACATGTACTTGTCCAGGTATTTGTGTGGTGTTAACTTAGGGTTTCTGTTATCTTTCTATGCAAATTCAAGCTCCTTTGTTTTCAACCAGCTTTCAATCTCCGCCTTCGTTGGATTCCATGGTATGAACATTCCTTTTTATACCTTCATTCTCTTCGTGATTATTTCACGGATCCCCCTCACTCAATCCCATGTAGTTCCAGCTGGCAACGAAACCATTAATTGGTTATTACTCTCTCTTCCTACTCTTGGGTTGACCCAGTTTCAAATCTGAACATGTTTCCAACAAAACCCTCTAAAACTATCGACCCTCCTGGTAAACCAGAAAGCAACGCAACACACAAATTGTACTACACAATCTCACCTGAGATAGTCCTATGGGTGACTGCAAAGCTTAGGTGCTTGCAGTCTGGTAAAGAGTGGGGATTTGGGATTTCAATTCATCTTCTTAGGCCTTGATCTGGTAGTTCTTCCTATTATTCTTAGTATTCAATCATCTGTTAAGTCTATGCATGCATTCTAACAAATCCAACATATAACAGAGCTCACCGACTTATCCATTCATCATCTAACTACTTACATAAGGTAACACGAAATCAATCACAACACATAACATGAGTGTTATTGTGGTTCACCCCCTCCTGGGCTACGTCCACAAATATTTGGCTTCTTATGCTCTTCTATTTAGATTTTTGTAATAGATGGTGTTGCGTGCACTACAATCCCGATCATGCAGTTAAAAAACCAGTTCCACAATCCTCTACGAGGATGACTAGATTGCACCAGGATCCTCAGCCTACAATCTAACCCTCAACATCTAGCTACTTGACCCTCCTACAGCTCAACAACTTACAAAAATGGTATCATATCTTACAGTATTTCTCATAGCCAAGAAAAAAAGTATTGTTGTTTTTAAGTTTATGTGGTGAGGAGTTTCACATATGTTTTTCGGAAAATCCACAGTTGGTCTCATTTTGTCGTCGACGTTTCGAATCCGAAACAGGATTCATCATCAGGACTAATCGTCAAGTTAGAGCTAGTTGATCGTCATCAATTAATACTATAAATGCAGGACAATAAAAGTTATTTAAATTGCGTCGGCTATCTTTATATAACATTCTGCAACCCTAACCTAGACCTCCTAGGTACTTATTTATACTTGTTTTTGGCTTATCATCCATTACAATATCTTACAAAAACCTTAACCCTAATGTGGTTAGGTTTTCCTGCATGCGCGCCTTGCATGATTTCCTCCTTTGCATGCAGCTTTCCCTAGCACATGTTGCTTTTCCTTCTAGCTATCTTTTTCTAATTTAAGATTTACTTTCCAAATTTGGATTCTTCCTCAAAAACGGCCCGCACCCAACACCATGTATTAGAGGACATGTTATTGTTGAACACACCGTGCTACTGAGAGGGGGGGTGAATCAGTAGCATAGAAAATTAATCCTTTTTAACTTTATCAACCTTATATCACCAATATGCAGATATCCATTCATTGACAATCATGTACTCTATATTCAGTTAGATTCAGATATTAAGATATACTGACAGAGAAGTTATGTGGATTAAAGGATGTTGATTATGATATTTAAGTATTTCTCCTCTTTTAACTTTTCTTGTTAATTACTGGAGGATAGTCAACATGTTGCAGATAAAGTAACCACAGATATTCAACATCAAGCATGCACATAATGAACACAGTGACACATATTTCACGAGGAAACCCATAAAGGGAAAAAACCTCTTCTTCTTAGGATGTTAAGCAAGCTCCAACTACTTTACATCTCATCATCTTTAAGCACCA
>SNQJ01S0050585.1:22521-51293 GCA_010110895.2 Picea sitchensis
TAGTGTGTGATTTAATTAATTCATTTGAGTTTTTATTTTAATTGTTGTTTTATAATTCTCGTAGCATGTGATTTAATTAATTCATTTAAGTTTTCATTTTAATTGTAGTTTTATAATTTCTATAGCATGTGATTTAATTAATTCATTTGATTTATTTTCCTTGCATATTTGTAATAGATTGTTTTCTTTCGATTAGCTTAATTAATTTAGTTAATTTATGTTGATATAGGATAATATCAATACTTTGTTCTATGGAGGTAGGGCCCACTCCAATAGAACATAGTGTCATGTATCTTAAATGGTTGTTTTGATTCCTTGCTATGTACTTTCATTATAAATTTATGTAGGATTTATTTTATTTAATTTCAGAATTAGTTTCTTGATTCAAATTGTTCATGTAATTAGATTACTCATACGAGGTTGTGTTTATGTTGGATTTCATTTATTCAGTTGTTTCTAATAAATGCATTTCAGATTGGGTTGCATCATTTTATGTTGTTGAATACTTTTTCTTAATGCAATGACTATATTTTTTAGTCTGGGTAATGACAGGGATCATCTTGGCAAGGATTAGGCTCTGATTTTGAGGACTTAGTTAAAAAAAAAATCAACAAGTAGTTAATCAATTTCCTTTCAACATGTGTGATTTATTTTCAGCAAGCATGATGTGAATTTCAATTTATGCAAGAGTAATTTAGATTTTCAATTTTGCAATCAGTTTTACTGCACATGCAGTCAGGGTCTCTTGAGGAGATAGTTGATTCATACTCCTAATATCTATGCATCTTGTGTGTGTTTTTTCTGCAAGTGTGATTTAATGTAACATCCCTGTCCCTAGAGGTTGGGCCATCCTACTCCAAAAAAAAACACTCAGACAAAGCTCTAATACTAATTTGTAACATCCCCAGCATACTATTGAGCCATGTTACGCTGATGTTTCACTGTGCAATCTCTACTTTACACACAATCCACGCAGTTTCTTTTGAAGTACGCACTCAACCTAAGCTTGAGTCACGCTACACAACTTGTAACAGTGGAAGCAACCATCTCCTTTAAAAAACAACCTTAAGCAACAGAATTAAATCAAACAACTATGTGCACCAGTATATTGACCACATAGTACAATTACGTGCACCAGCATACTGACCACATAGTACAACTGTGCGCACAACCACCTGGGCGTCATGCGCCACTTCTATTATTACTGTGCACATGGTCTAATTCCTTAACCACACACACAAGTTCATGCTTTTTGAAGCACACATCCTACAATCCTGCGCACCCAACCACTCAATCCTCTTCTTGATGACTCGTAGAAAAATCACAAGGTTAAACTTAACAAGTAAAGTTACCATCAAACGAATACTCATGCATAACTACAATTAAAAGCTAAAAACACCATACTTATATGCGCAAGCAACCTTAAACCAAATAACAACAAATATTTATATACAACACATATAAGAATTTAACCCATGTCAAACATAGGCTAAAATTCACGTAGTAACCAAGAAAAGTACATAAGGAACACTTATCTTAAAGTAAAGTCACCAACTGTGGCCTTGACTCAGACATTCCTCCCATCCATAGACGTTGTTTCTCATAAGTTTTCAAAAACAAGTCACCCCTGAGCTGAGGCTCAACTCCACTAGGGAAAAAAGGGTCCTAGCTACAAGCTATGGTATGATACTCAATAGAATTTCCAAGTCCTATATGGTTAGTGTTGCAACTATCCCATAGTCCCTCATTCCTCACCCACCTATCACACCCAAGAAAGTGTGTCCATTCTCTGCTCAATAGTCCTTCGGCTGCCCCACTTGCCTTCCCAGGGTTATCAATAACAGGTCGAAAGGGAAGTCTCTAAGCCATATGACTAATTCTCAATGCACCAGGGAACAACTCTTAGCAAAAATATCACATAAAGAGTATGCCACAGGTCTCACAACCACTCCTCAATAGCCAGTCTCTCACCCAGAGAGACTGCTCACGGTCTGTCAACCTGACTCTTTGACAGTAAAACTCTATTTGTAGTCCCCACAACTCCTCACAATCTTCTCACTGCAGATAAGGTAATAATCGGATTTTCCATATCGTCTGACCCCCTTCTGCACAAGATATTTTGCAACATGAATTCCTTCCCCGAATCCCCAGATCCTCTACCATGAAATCCCCCAAAATTACACTAAGGCCAGCAATATATATTGCATTTCTTCCACTTCACACTAGTCACCTCCAAAAGTAGCTTTAAGCCACTTGGTGACCAGTTCCCTACCCTCGGGAACTTAGGATAAAATAATATATCTAAAATTACACTTTTCTCGAAAATATTATAAAATATTTCACAAGACTTCCAACTCACCCCCCCTTTTTCCCCTTTTCTAGTGGAGTCAACCCCCATCTCTTTTCGTCTAAGTTAGTTAGCATGCAACGATGAAATATTATATTAAAATCATGATTATATTTACATAGATAGGTGCACTGACCTATTTACATCTAGGCTCACCGGCCTCATAATCTCACAAGATCTCCATCCTCATTACATTTTCATTCATTTCTGTGCACTAACTCAAGTGAACGCAACACAGTGCAATGTACTCACTTACTCAGGTGTGTGCAACACATAGACTATGTGTACCTTGTCTTTGTTAACACTTCCTCGTGCACTACTCTAATGCGCATTGCACCAAAACCAAGTGTTCTTGGATCACCATCCTGTATATATAAACTACATTTACACTTCCTACCAATCATCTCACCAACCTATCTACAATTACAAAGGGTTATGGATCAGTTACATTACAATCCCCTCCCCCTTATTTATGAACTATCCTCGGTGCATCATATACACATATACATACAAAATTTCAAACATCATAAAAAAGATGAGGATATTCTGCATGCATAGCATTCTCGTGCTCTGAGGTTGCATCCTCAGGACCATACCAAATATATTGGACCTTTACCATCTCCATGGCTCGATTATGGAGCTGCTTTATTTTTCGATCCAATATGAAAATCGATCACACTTGAAATCCTCCTTCGGGCTCCACCTGAATCACATTCCAATAAATGACATGATTAGCATCAAGTACATACTTCTTAAGAAATGAAACATGGAAAAACATTATGAATACATAAGGACGCGGGAAATGGAATCATATAAGCGACATGACCAATCATTTCAAGGATTTTTAATGGCCCACAGTAGCGCATTTCTAACTTAGAAAAATTCCCCAACTTCAGGGAACTGCGCCTAACCTTCACTTTCAGAAACACATGGTCACCCACTTTAAATTCCCTTTGGTTTCGGCCTTTATTTGCACACATTTTCTGCATGTCTTGAGCAACCTTTAAATTATGCCTTATCTTTACCATCTTCTCCTCCACTTCCAGGAGCAATTCTGGTGCAAATACTGTGCGATCTGTTGGGTTATCCAAACTCATAAGCGTGTTGCATTATCTACCATAAAGTGCATCAAATGGACTCATCTTTAAAGATGCTTGATACCCATTGCTGTAAGAAAACTCAACCAAATGCAAGTAATCTTCCCACTTTTGTGGCTTTTCCATCACATACATCCTTAGCATGTCTTTAATCACCTGATTTAATCTCTCTGTGTGACCATCTGACTAAGGGTGATATGTTGTGCTAAAATTCAAACTTGTTCCAAATCCTTTAAATAGTCATTTCCAAAAGTTTGAAGTGAAATTGGAATCTTTGTCAAACACAATTGTCTTAGGAACACCATGCAACTTGGCAATTCCGCGCATGTATATCTTAGCAATGTTAGTTTTCTTATGCGTTGACTTCACTGAAACAAAATGGGAAGCTTTAGCAATCTTGTCCACCACCGCCATAATAGAATCATGTTGCTTAGCAGTCTTAGGCAAATTAGTTATAAAGTCCATGGTCACAACTTCCCACTTCCACTCAGGAATGGGAAAGGGTTGGAACAAACCAGTTGGATGTATGTGCTCAGCCTTTACCTTTTGACATTCAAGACATATCACAATAAAATCCACAACTTCCTTTTTCATACCTGGCCAAAAGTATTTCTTCTTAACAGCGAAAATCATCTTTTTGTAACCTAGATGTCTAGCATAAGGAACCTTATGCATGTTTGACAATAGAAGGTTCTTCAACTCCTAATAATTTGGCACATAGACTCTGCATACATACAGGAGGATCCCATCCTCTCTTATCTCATAGCCTTCCAACTTCTGTCATGACATACCTTGTTGTAAAGTTGCACTTATATCCATATAGCTCATATATGACTTGGAAACTTCCAAAATTTTGTTCGCAAATCTGTCGGGTATATGTTAATGGTTGTAGCATGCATTTCATGCATCCTTCTACTGAGTGCATCAGCCACCTTGTTCTATTTTCCTCTTATATTCTTTATATCAAAGTCATACTCATTGAGGAACTCTAACCACTTATTCTTACATTCAAACTTGGCTATCCAAACAAATACTTCAGACCACAATGTTTTGTTCTCAACTCAAATCTCTTACCCATGAGATAATGTCACCACATCTTCAAAGCATTCATTATGGCTTCCAATTCCAAGTCATGTGTATCATAGATATTTTCATGCTCTTTCAACTTCCTTTACTTGTAGAATACCACATTTCCATTCTAACTCAGGACTCCACCAAGTCCTTCCTTGCATGCATCCATGCACACAATGAAGTCCACATATGGATAAAAAATCCTCAAAATCGACGCGCACTTGTCAACAAACTTTTCAAGTGATAAAAACTCCTTGCGCAATCTGGAGTCCACTCAAATCATGCATGTTTGTTCTACATGGATTTGATTGGATGTGAAATCTATGAGAATCCTTTAATAAACCTTTTGCAGTACCTTGATAGTCATATAAAGGATCTCACTTCTCGACATTTCTTGTTGTTTTCCATTCCTCATTGGATTTTATCTTCATTGGGTCCACAACTATTCCTTCTTCTGAAATGATATGACCCAAATAGTGAACCTTTCGTTGATAAAATGAACACTTTCTCATCTTCACATAAAGTTGATGTTCCCTCAATACCTGCAACACCATCTTCAAGTGTTGCTCATGCTCTTCCTCAGAATTTGAGTAAATAATAATGTCATCCAATAAAATGACAAACTTATACAAGTACTCCTGCTAGCAGGAAAAACCCCCCTATGACTACACTAGGGTTCAGAATGTAGGCAGATCAATTATCCATCTAAAAGTCAACTACTCCTCTAAACTACCCCAAACATACTGAAACTCACACAAGAAAATCAAAGATGAGGGGGATCGGGTAATTATACCTCTACTCCACATCCGGTGATGATCCCCTCGTGCTTGAAAGCTTTGTTGACTGCATGCCTCCTCCCAGGGTTGACCTGCATTCAAATATAGACAAACAAAAAACTACAAGAATGTTATTTAATATACAAATTAGGGTTAGATGTTAGAATGTCAAAACATAAACCAATAAAATCATCCATTACACCATGATTTGGGACAGGAAAAGTAATTATTTTATTAATAACTCAATGGTTATACCTTTACAATCAAAGTCGGCTATTGCTCCATGAACCTGGTCCAGACTCCTCTTCACCAAGCTCCAAGTGCACCTTTGTATGGATTCTCCTCTCAACCTTTTGATCTATTCTTAGGAAGTGAATGGGTTCTAATGGAGGAAGAAGGGCTAATGGGGAAATGTTGAGGCAATTCTCACAAAAGGGTTGTGATAACTTAGGCAAGGATGGCATGTGAAACAGGATGAGTTTCACTATTATTATGTATAGATGTGGAATGAGACCCCAATACCTCCTTTTATATGAAAACATGATGGTTATTTGGTTGGGTGACGAGCTCTAGGTGGTGGATTAGTTGGGAAACTACCCAATAGCCCGTAATCTCAATGAATTCCTTGTAACTTTTTATTTTTTGCAACTTTTGCAAGTATACGAGGGTTTTAATGGTGCAACATGCGTATGTACGGGGGTTGTAGTGGTGCAACAAGCGTATGTACGCGAGCAGTATTGGTGAAGGGCACGTACATATTCAAAAATTTGGTTTTTTAGAACAACAACTCAGTAGTGCTTTCGCAAAAAATGCAAGTAAGAGGGCCAAAGGCCAGGTATGCATGTGTAGAGAAATTTAGGGTTATAACAGATGCCCCCTAATGTGTGAGGTCGGAAGAGCATTTGATGTCCGAAATACATTACAAAATCTTCACCAATGTATGAAACGAGTGAGCTCGGGACCAAAGTTTGGGAGCTGTCATCTGCAAAAAAAACAATTGTCTCTCTAAGGTGGGCATACCCATGGTTAGGATGAAATAAATCATGGCTTCCAATCAAATACATTGCAAATCCATGTCATATAAATATATAAAGTGTAGTCGCAAACAATACATAGCGGATATACATCTCAAAATCAAAGATATACAAATATAGTATCCATCTTCAAGAAGTCAATAATGATCAATGGCTAGAGATGAGGTATTCATAGCTCAAGAAACAACTTCAAGATCTTCAAAACTCGAGTAGGAGTACCATGTGAGTGTATGACTTCACTACCCAGAGTTCTTCGACGACTCGTTGGGAAAAGACAAGAGGATATCGATGATCAGGTAGAGGACTTCGTTGATTTTGAATCAGGACTTGACTGGACTTTCAGGATGATCGACTCATGAGGTCAAGAGACAAACTACAGAAAGGCCGAATCAGGTTGGGTGAAACTTCCCTTGGAAAAAATCACTAAAGATTATTAGACTTAGGCAACATGACATTGACATAAGTTCGCGATGCAGGAGGGAACACAAACTCTCCATGTGTTTGGAAGAGTAACCAAACAGAGGAGGACACGGCTCTATGTAGCGAGAAAAACTTCCTAACGTCATACTAGATCCCAATTTTTTACGAAAAAACGAAAGGATGTGCTTTGTCCAAGGGAAACTCATTGTGCTACCAAAAAAATAATATATATTTCTCATCCCCTCTTTTTGGGTTTTTTGATTTTTTTTGTCTTTCAATTTTTTAAAGAGCTTAAAAAAGAATAAAAGAATGTTATGTTACAAAGGAGGAATGAATGTCGTAAGCAAGCATACTAGTTCTAGGCGCTAGGAACACACTAATGCTCAGAGAAAGGAGACATGTGCAAGAAAAGGAAACTCAGGGAAAATTCCTCCATGGGTCAAGGTGTCAGGTCACAGAGGCAAAGTGTTACAAGGCTTGCGTATAAGGCATGCTTCAAAGGTTCAGTTGAGAGAAACATGGAGTCGGCATTATTCCAAAGATGCAAAGATACAAATATGATTAACAAGACACAATGAAACCCCCTTCAATCTAATTTTAACGAGCCCAGAAAAGGTAAGCTCGGTAGTTTTTTCACGTTTAGAGAGTCTAAAAAAAATGTAAAAGAAAACTCCAAGGGGTACCTTTTTGGGAGATAGTCTAGTCGGTCCAAAAAAGGGGTAAAATAGCACCGAAAAGACATCTATTCAAAACTATTTTAACGAGTGTGACAAAGACAAGATCACTCGACAATCTTTTCAATTTTAAGGAGTCTGAAAAGAGCTTAATTATGGACTCACTACCTTTTTCTAGATTTAGTATCCTTAGCCCGAAAAAGTATAAAAGTTATTGAGGAGAACTCTCCTGGCGAGATGAATCTCCCGAGGCATACCTTTTTCCTCTATAATATACAGGCCAGGAAAAGTGGTAAACTCATGCCAGTAGATGTTCTTCTAGACCAATTTAACAAGTGTGAAAGAACAAGGTCACTCAGCAATCTTTTCAATTTTAGGGATTCTGAAAAGAGATTACCTATGGACTCTTTGGGGGTTCATTTTTAATAAGTAATCTCCAAGGCCTGGAAAATGTGATAAACCAAAACCAAGGAGAATGTTCCTTTTTCATAAATTTATTCCCTCGGGCCCAAAAAAGGGTTAAACTTATACCTGAGAATACTCTTCTAGCAAACCGAAGTTCATAGAGTATACCTTTTTTCATATAATTGATCATCCAGACCGAAAAAGGGGTAAACTATCGTCGGACAGACATGCCTTCAAATTTGAGTTTGGTGAGAATGAAGGACAACAAGATTGCTCGGAAAAGGGCTTAAAGAAGACTCCATAAAGTTATGTTTCTCAGTTAATTCAAACAGGATCGCAAAGCATAAATACAGTCTCGTCAGATGTTTCTTTCGGATTTCAAAGCGAGCTTGAAAGACAACAAAGCGTGCTCATTTTGGGAGTCCCTAGGGTGAGGCCAAGAGTGATGGTGCATCAGACGAATGAGGCGCAATCTCATAATCATGACGGGACTAACAAGGCCTCCCGAGCCTATAGTCATTATAGACAACATGGACACAAAAAAGAAACAAGGATCTATGTAGGGAATCCATGTAAAGGTAGTCTCTACCACCTAATCATGACACTTCTAAAGCATCAATGATGGTTCTGTATCGCACATTAGTGGGATCAATCTATGGAAAAGAGGAAAAGACAACGAGATGCAGAAAGTGGAGGTGAAAACCTAATTTATATGCAAAAAGTTGGAAAAAATGACTTTTACCAAAGGACTTTTAAAAGTGACCCATCTCCCAAAAGTTACCAAACCAAAAGGCAAAATGTATCGTAACATCCAATAAGAAACTGGAGAACAGAATTAAATGATTTCCAAGCCAGAAAAAATGACAAAGGGGGTCAAACAAGTGGCAAAAAGGGCCAAAAAAGTCTATAAATAGAAGCTGACATCTCATTTTCACCATTGCAATTTGAAAATTAACCAAAAGGTAAAAAATACCCCTTTGCTAAAGAAGTTGATTTTGGGAGCTTCAGAGGACGAAACGAACTTCCGCTCAGACCAAGTAAGCACAAACTCATCCCTCCTGCATTTCCATTCTTCCTTTTTGCATTTATTTTTGTTTTTTGGGGGGAACTCTCTCCTAAAAAAGAGTGGCCTTGCATGTACGTGAGTTGTCCAAGGACAACCCGCTTATGTACTCGAGCAAAAAAAACTATGCTCACATACATACGCGATTATGACCAAAACAACCCGCATACACCCTCAAAAGCATGGAAAAATTAAGAATGCAAGAGCTAACTCCCCTTTTGAACCGCCATGGAATAGGATGTATGTCCACTGGAGGGAGAGGGAACACACGGATATTGATATACTGGTCGATGAGGACCCTATTTCCATTGCCTCATTCAAACAATGTGGGTTGTGGAAGTTCTTTCGATGTCTGTTTATGAGGGCACAACCCAGGCTACTGAACACCATGGTTGATTACTGGCATCTAGATGAAAAGGATTTTATGATAGAGGGGCAGTCATTGACTCCAACGACTGTGGATATATAATTCTTGACTGGCCTCTCGAGGAGAGGGGAACCAGTCAATATGCACACTTTTCCCCCTGGGGCTTTCAACATTAAGGATTACATTAGGATGCATTGTGAGGCCGGAACTGATAATGTAGGTAGGTTCTTAAGTGCCCATTAACAAGATCAACAACTTTTCATTGAAGGTGATCTTATTACTTATTGTGTGGATTACTGGATCTGCGGCCCTTTACCAGGATTCCCGGGTGGACATGTTGATCCAGAATTGGATCCAGGATATTGATGGGGCTCATAAAAGCCTAAAAATAAAAGTTCTTAGTGTTGTGTCCTTTTTTCCACTTGAGTGAGCAAACGAAGGGCACTTTCAAGTCTAGTTGGTTCTGCTAGATAGGACAAAGGTTAGTGTATGAATTAATCAAATAAAACACATGAAATAAACAAAAAACTAAGATAGAAACAACTAAGGAAATGAAATTAAAATGCATAAGAAACTTGAACCAAGATCAATCAACGAAATGACCAATAATCATGCCACCAATGGAGAATTATATTAGTGGGAAAACACCGTAGAGAAAGGAGGACTTATGGATTGTCTCTTCCTCCTTGGGAGGGCTCTTGAGTCCCCTATGTGAGAGATATTCTTACAAATGATAAACTAGAAAGAAAATGGTGAAGAAATCCAAGTTTATTCCCTCAAGAGGTGAGGTGAATAGCTTATTGAGATGATGCTAGTATTATCCAAGAAGAAAAGAGGTTTCTTGTAGGAGAATAGAGGCAGCATAACCATACAATGAGATTATTAAATTCTTATTGCACCCATGGTCTCCTTTTATAGATTGTCTTTGAGGTAATATACAACCGGTCTTTAGTGTGAACAAGGGGCCCTTTAGGGCACCCTTAGGTTTTTGACTAGCCCCCCACTCAGATTCATCTTAGATTTGAGGGTCAAATCAAGTTGGGAGCTAGTCCAGAAGTGGGTGGGGGGGTGACAAGAACCATAAATGTGTCATTCACATGTGTGCGCAGATTTTATCATACACAGTTGCGCATGTGGCGCATTGTACGCTCTACGGGCTTCTTTGGCTAGCGCACTGTGCGCGCAATTTCTTTAGTGTTTTAGCGCATGTAAATGTTTTACTAGTTGTATAGTTTTTGCCTCTTGGAAATTATTTTTTGGTGTTGTAGGTGAACTAATAGGTGTTTGGAGATGTAGTATTCCTATAACCATTTTCATGCGATGTTGCGGACGAAATTTCAGTGATAACAGATGCCCCCTGATGTGTGAGGTTAGGAGCATATGTATAGCCGAAATACATCAATGTTTCTTCTACTGAAAGTACCATTATAATGAAGAGTGTTTATAGGAACTGCAAGAGCGATCTGTTGGAGGGAGAGAGGAAACTATGGGACCAAACCTTTCGCTAGGTAGGAAAATAAAATCTATATACAAACAAGGCGGGCATGCCCCATGCTCGTGTCATGTAACTCGAAAAATGGAAGACAGTAACTGAATTTGTATGTTGATGTAGATAACTGTAGCGCCCTTCGGGGCGGTTTGATAACAACAAATAAAAATTTTGATGGTGAACATACTCTGAAAAGAGGCAAGGATGCTTGTAAGAAGTGTCGATGAATCGTAGGCATTGATGGCCTAACAAATTCAGAGGTCTTTAGATAGTATAAAACAACTGCAATAGTCGCATAGTAAGACCCACCATAACATAATATCGTGTTGAAGTTGAATGTTATGGGGGTCAACGACAGCAGAGAGAAATGATGGTTCTCTCTGTGTCGTCTGAGACTCCTCATTGTAAAGGTAATGAGAGTCAAGATATTATCTCCCTCCTGTAAACTATGTTGATGTCGACAGAAAGGGAGACACGACTCCAAGAAGAAAAGGGCTTCATGAAATCCACTAGGTAAGATTAGGAACTGATAAGGAACATGAATGAAGTGAAGATACGATGAGACTCAAGACTGCCCTTGGTTGGGGATATATGTGAAGGATGATTGGCAACAACCTTGAAATTGTACCTAGCGTATGGGGAACGACTAGACATGGGGTTAAATTGTTCCAGAGGTGTCACAAAGTGGACAAACTCAGATATTGTGGGTACATGGACTGTGGGATACTCGGGGTTTATGGATGATGTCCACATGAGTAGAGGATAGTGAATTCCCCAACCAAGGTCGACATGGGTTGCGCTTACATAAAAAAGAAGGTCGTCAAGGGTGACAACAAAAAGATAAGTAAATGCTGGAAACAAAGTCTTTTTACAGTTACCAAATGAATAAAGAATAATTGGGGATGAGTGTACAGATAAAGAAACAGGTGCCCCAGTGCAAGATGGCTTGGCCTGTGAGGGCGCAAGTTGCGTGGAGAACTGGTGGAGGGTGGGGGTCCCATTGGTGGGTTTCTGTATGAGGTAAATGAATGGAAGGAAATTTGCAGATGGGAAAACTGATTGTGGATGAAATGGATGGTTAATGATACTGCAAAGGTGCAGTCAAAATAGAACCTTGAAGAGATAACCTGGGAGTCCATTGGGAAAGCTAGAAAAATGAGGAGAAGGAGTATGTGGTTGATTCTAGGAAATGTGTAAGACTATCGGGACTCCCATCCCTAGGGGGTGAAAGCATCATGAGTGTCAAAAGTGCCCGAGGGACTATGAATGGGACAACTCATGTGGGGGAGAGTGCTACCGGGTGACAGTACCAAAATTGTGCGGAGGTGTTAGTACTAAAGAGCCAGATGTAGGGACCCTAAGGGAAAATGTCAGAGGGTGTGGCTGGGAGATGCAATTGGTATTTAGAGGGCATGATTACATGCCAGTGTCGATCATATACCTAAAGGGGCTGCGCTGGTGTGTGATGACCAAGTACCTGCACACATGAAAACCAAATACCCGATGTGAATAGTATCTGAAAATAAAGAACATATAACAGTTATTTGATAATTTTGAACATGAGCAGGCGTACTTAAGTGTGTCATGGAAAGATGCTCCATCAGGGAAAATTGAAAATGGTAACCCGAGGAAAATGAATGTGTAAGTGGCCGAAAATGGTTCAGAAAACGGATCTTATGGGCTCCTGTACCAAAAAATGAAAGTGGGGAAAAGGGATTAGATATGGACGGTGGATCCATAGTGCCACCCTAGTTTCACCGACACTATGGGTGATCAGGTGGTAGTTTGGTGGGAGGACATGGACCTCCCCTTTGATCGAGGACTGATGAAGAAATATAATGAATTACGTTCATGGGAGAATTGGTATGGAGTGTCGGAGGAAGCTCAGGCAGATATGTGTGGCATTCTGCGGCTAATGTGTGGAGGACGTATGAGATAGATGGGCAATGATGAGTGTAATTCCCATATTCTGCACATATGGAACAGGAGAAATTGGTTCATATATTGTGTTTGTGTGTGGTTGATGACTCCGTAGTAGCGAGGGACGTACTTGGTGGAGTGGCAAGAAAAAGGGGTGCTTGAGGAAGCTAGATAAAACCGCGTAGCTCGGGAAGAGAAGGACATTTGTGAGTGGGATGTCCTTTTCTTTCACATAAGGTGCAAGGGAGTTGAACTCGGGGAGGTAGTGGAGCGATGGGCTCTTTCTTCTTCTATCTGCCCCCATTTATAGCAGTGGTGTTGGCAATTGGGGGTGAGGGTGGCGTGGTCGGAGTTAGTACTGGGATTTGCATCAGGATTCCCTCTAACTGAGGGAGGGATGATTGAGGAACCATCCCAGGTGGATGTAGATACCATACAGGGATGGTGAGTACCATGTTTGGAAGGGTAAGAGTTGCAGCTACCTGGAATTCTTTGACTCTAGGTGGGGGGTAGAAAAAGGGAATTTGGTAATGGTTTGGGGGACTATCTCCCAAACCAGGATTTTCCCCTGGAGGGGAGGGAGATCTGTGATAAGTGGTGTGGTGGCGCTCTTAGGGAACTCATGAGGTAGTATTTATTCAACTGGTGGAACTTTGATATGGGGAGTGGACTCAGTGATAGGAGTCTTGTCTGTGATGTTTGTTCCTTTAGAGGAAAATACACACACTTGTGCTGAAAAAGATGGGTTTAGGAACAGTGGTTCTCCCTAATAAGTGACCAACATGGATGGGTCTTGGAATAATCCAGGGCCAATGTTGACAACTAGAAAATCATCCGAGCAAACACGGACAAGGGGGAGGATGTTATTGATGATGGAAGAATGGTTAGGATCGTAATGTGTAAGTTGGTTGATGGTGACGATATTCCCACTATGGGGGAACATCATCGTACGAAACACAGAAGAGGCAACCGCCTTCATAGCATACATGTAGTTTCATCTGAACAAGATATTGTAATCAAGTTGGGCATCGATAACTTCAATGTCAATGAGGATGGTTTTTCCCCCAAGTTCTATGGGGACATTTTAACAAAGCCCTACGGAAGATGTTGGTCGACCGTTGTAAGTTGAAAGGGTGATGGCAGAGGGTACTAGCTTAGGGGAGCCAATTTTCTGCCATACGTGTTTAGACATGATGCATGTGGATGCACCTTCATCGATGATACACCGATAAATTGTGGTGTTCCAGATCTTAACTATTATCTGGAAGGATACTTGGGTGGGAATATGTGTTTCTCCACTATCTGAATCAAATGTGATCATCTACATGTCAGCTGGGTCGATTTCCCCCAAGGTAGAAAGAAAGGATTTTTGTTGTGATGGATAGGTTTGGAGGACCTCCAACACAGACATGGTTGTAGGAGACTGGTCTAAGTCATCAACCAAACTATAATTATGAGCAGCCCTAGCATGATGGTTATGCACATTCTGTCGTAAAGGAATATGTAGTATGCAGGGAATGGTTTCCACGTTAGGACGTGGAATAATCAATGGTTGTCCTGTAGTAGCTGGAAGAGTTTCTGAGGTGGTTGGAGTAGATTCGGGAGGCATATTGTATTGACGGTTGTGGGTTTGCAAAATAATTTTTTTGTTGGTGAGGACACTGCGATCAACCAGATTCCCGGGTTGAGTGGCACTCGAGTTTGGATATTTCCCCATTTGTGGTGGGGCATGGTTGATCACTTGTTGGGTGTTCATCACACCTTGGTATGGTATGGGGTTTTTCAAAACAGCTAGAGGTGGTGGTTAAAAATATTGTTGTGGGGCCTGTTGAGGGGTAGGTGGTGTTGGAGGGCCCTGTGAGTTCATGGATGCCCTCATCCGTTGGAGATCAAGAATTTGGGGGAAATGATGAGTATAATGTCCATAATCATCGCATATAGAACAAAGGAAGTTAGTCTAAAGATTGTTGTTCTTCCCTTGTCGTGGTTGACTTTTATTGGTTCCCCATTGGGGGTCTTGGTATTGGTTTCCCCCAACGATATGGTTGTGGGAGTCATTCCCTCCTGGTCCTGGGTTGTCATTGTTTGGGTTTTTTCCTTTCTTCTTATGAGTCAGATTAGTTGTATTCAATTGTTCAAATGTATGAACCTGTTGAATAGGAAAGGGATGAATAAATTTTACATTGGCATGTGGTTGTCCCAGTGGAGGATTAACTAGTTGGGGAGAACCAAGAAATGGGAAATATGATTTTTTTTGTGGATAGGATCCATATGGCGTACAGGAAGTAGAGGTACTTCCACTACTGCTAGGGTTATATCCAGGGGTTGGGGGTGGACCCGTACTGGATTGAGAGACCGGATACAGCATGGGTATCGGTGGGGGTGCCCCCAAGGACTGAGGGGGAACAACATGATATGACAGTTGGTAAGGGGAAGGAGGATAATATGATGGCCCTCCATATATCGGTGAATATTTGGGTGTACCATACATGGGTGGTGGTTGGATGTTCGGATTGTGGTGTGTTGTGGTACTAATCAATTCATCCATCGCATGAGACATCCCAAGTTTGTCTTGGTCGAATGGTATGTGTCTTGGTGAGTCAGGGATAACCATGTATAAGTAAATTGACTGTGTATAAATGAGGTCGTATTGTTGAGCCTTGTTGATGGCTTCCTCTTCAGTTTGGGTGAAGGTGGAGGCCACAACTTTGGAAAGGACAGAGACCAATAATCTGAGAAACCAATTGAGGCATTGTTCTTTGGTGGTTTTGGCTTTGCATAAACTACGTCGTTGACGCCATTCGTGAATGTGGTCAGTGATATGTGTGGTTGAGGATTGTTTACACTGAGAGAGCAGTTCTAGACCATTGTCATGATGAACTGGTATTTGAAAGAAGGTCAAAAATGTTTTGGCCAAGAATTCAAAAGTCACATGGGACCCTGATTTTTTGTCCACATACCATTTGGCTAATGGGCCAATGAGTGTGCACTGAAATAACCTTAAGCGGACGGAGTCATCCATGATGTTGTTTGAAAATCACCGTAAGTGGAAAGTCATGACATGGTTGGCGGGGTCTTCCCCCGGTTTTCCTTCAAACTTAGGAATGTCTGAAGGTAGTTTGGTAGGCATATTGGGCCATGTGGGGTCATGCAATATAGGGTCATTCATGAGTTTACTCAAGTCATGAATTTTGAGGGATGCCAAATATGGCATGTGGGGTGGTGGTGGAGGATTGGTTCCAGCCATGGTGTGAGCAGGTAGTGGACCTGACCCTTGAGGGGGATTTGGTGGGGTTGTACTTCTCCCTTGAGAGGAAGTTTTCCCCCCACCTCCTTGTGAAGGAGAGATAGTGGATGCATGGCCTTGGGAAGCGGACCCAAGTAAGGTGGAACCAATCAAATCTGATCCCAAAATAGTGGCACTCACAGGGGTGTGAGACGATTGAGTCAGTGACTTGGCAAGACTAGGAACTCCTCCTAGGATAGGAGGGATATTTTGCAAGCATCTGGAATGACGGGGATTTTGTGAGTCCCCTATGATGTCTGACTAGCAAAGTGAATGTGTGTAAGTGGTGATGAGAGCTATTAATGAACAAGAGACTTATATAATTTGGACCTTCACAATATATCTCGCAATCACATGTAATTTAAATGAGCATCATTCATAAATCAATTGAAAAGAAGCATACATGTGGGTAGGTGGATTTTTGTTCATGTGGGGGAACAAAAGAAAACAAATGCTCGTGTCATAAAAAGACATAACATCCTTCCTCTCAAATAGCATTGGACCTTCCAATAGCACTCAACAGTGGGGTTTGAAGCCACCAGAAGAGGAACTAGTGAAGGATGAAATGATCAGTTATAATGAGGGGTATAGGGTGCATATCCCGAAAGAGCTGGCGATATTTCCCAATAGCCACAAAAAATCCGATCAAGGTGCAATTGCAGCCCACAATTTCCACTTGGGTAGATGTCCTAAAATTTTGGCCACTAGGTACCTCGGTCAAAGTGAGGCATTTAGATTTTCGGCCTCAGAAATGGGCCACGGGATGGATCCCTTCCAAGAGTTGGGTGACTCAAGGGCAGACACAAAAAACAACCGGACCTCGGCCTTCGACCCTTCACAGGTATCTCCCCACCTTATGGTGTTAGGAACACTTGACTTGGAGGATTTTAAAGTTCCCTATTTGTCAACTTCTAATGTTTAAAGATGTGAGAACCAAATAATGGGGGGTTATTTGGATGCCTACCCCCAAGATCCTACCTAGACTAAAAAAATTATGTTGGCACCTCCTGTGGAGGAAAACTTAGTGAGTTTTTAGAAAAAATTTAGATGTGGTTGTTTGAGAGATTGGGGGTGTGAACCAATATCGTTTGAATTAAGTGGGTGTAGATAATTTCTTCAAGAAATAGTGGGACGTTTCAAAATACCTTTCGAAGAAACCTACTTCAACCTTCACAATTCGAGATGAAATTATGTGAGTGAGGAGTGACTTTATGTGTGAGCAAGTGAACAAGTGTGACAAATTTTTAATAAGTTAGTTGTCAATTTGCAGCATGTGGACTTCCTGTGGTCCTTACAAATCTTGATTACCTATCTTACTAGATGCCATTGGTACAACCTTGCATAACTTTAAAGTCACTAAAGAACTAGCATGTGGACATATGGGTCCTTACCAATCCTTTAAATTCCCTAATGTGATTTAATCTAAGAAATCTTCAAAAAACTATCCTAGATTGCAAGCATGTGGGCATGTATGGGCTCGTTACTTTAACCTTTAAACTCTCGTAGTGATGTAAACTAAGAAATAAATTTCAAAAACTATCCTAACTTTGCAGCGTGTGGGTATGTGTGGACCCTTACAAATTTAATATGTTTAAAAAGAAACTAAGAGGATCCCTAGGGGGGCTTTGTCCTCTCCTAAATATTTTGTTAAGGGAGATAAAATGTCCTCTTAATCACCTTTCTGATTCTCAAGATCGCTCTATGGTGCGAGAGAAGAGCATAATCAATGATTAAAGTTTGTTTATGGTCCCAATGCAAGTGTTTTTATATGTGATAGTAAAGAATCTCAACTTAACTTTTACAATCAAAACAAGCCATCCATGTGGCAACTTCAAAGCAAAAGAGGAGAAATATGGTTCTTTTTAACCCCCTAAGTGCCTATGTTTTGACTAACCCTTCATGTGGTAAGGGAATATAAGTGTGGTGCATTTGAAAATTGCATAAAAGCAATATTTTGAAGGCTATGGGGCCTTCAAACATCACAAAAAACTCTTACAATTTCGAAACTCTGGACAGATGCGCAGGTTACAGTTCAAACAGAGGCACAGTGGGTGCACAATGCACAGAATGCGCAGAGAATAGAAAACCTTTTGGCACACTGTGTGAAGAATTTGCAGAGAACATAAGTGTTGTGGGTGCACAATGCTCAGAATGCGCGTATGTGGGCTGAAATACCCGCACACGTTCTGATATGTGTCGGGGGAGGGNAAACTTAGCTCTTGATAGGTAAGGCTAGGCCGATTATGATCCATACAAGGCAAATGGGTCAAAAAGAAGTGCTCAAACAACCCAAATAGGGAGGAAATTGACACCTTATCCCCAGTATGGTCTCCAATCTGTTGTGTCCTTTTTGCCACTTGAGTGAGAAAAAGAAGGGCACTTGCAATTCTAGTTGTGTTTGCTAGACATTATAGAGGTTAGTGTATGAATTAATCAAATAAAACACATGAAATAAACAAACAACTAAGATAGAAACAACTAAGGAAATAACTAAGGAAATGAAATTAAAATGCATAAGAAACTTGAACCATGATCTATCAACCAAATGACCAATAATCATGCCACCAATGGAGAATTATATTAGTGGGAAAAAACCATAGAGAAAGGAGTACTTATGTATCCCCTCTTCCTCCTTGGGAGGGATCTTGAGTCCCCTACATGAGAGCTCTTCTTACAAATGATAAACTAGAAAGAAAATGGTGAAGAAATCCAAGCTTATTCCCTCAAGAGGTGAGGTGAATAGCTTATTGAGATGATGCTAGTATGCTCCAAGAAGAAAAGAGGTTTCTTACTGTTTTTAGATTTCTGTGGTGAGGAATTTCAAATTCATTTGCCGGAAAATCCACAGTTGGTGTCATTTTGTCATCGACGTTTCGAATCTGGATCAGGATTCATCATCAGGACTAATCGTCAATTTAGAGAGCTAGCTGATCTTCGTCATTAATAGTGTATATGCAGGACAGTAAATAAGATAACTATGTCGGCTAAATGTAACCCTAATTCGGAGCTAATTAAAAACAAATTAATTATTAATAAGTTTAAACGTAACTTTGAATAGTGAATAATATAAATAATTAAAGCTTTTTAATAAATATAAATAATTTAAAGTTTTTTAGGGTTAGAAGGAGTTTAATTATATTATATTACTTAATAGTATTTTGTTTTACATTTTAATTTATATTAGAGCTTAAGGAATTAATAAATTAAGATGATTAGTGATAATTATTAATATATCGTGAGTGATTATCTCTAAATAGGTATAAAGTTTTAGGGTTTTTTAGTATTTGTTTTGTAGTGTTTTTGTTTATAACCTAATAATCTAATGATAATTAGTAGTAATAATTAATATAACATAAGTGATTTCTAAATGTTTGAAATGTCTGACAATGTATATAGCTCTAGGGTTTCTAATGTTTTGTTTAAAAGTTTTTTAAAATTGGTAGTTAATCATGATTAGTGATAATTTATTAATATATCATGAGTGATTGTCTCTAAATAGGTATAAAGTTCTAGGGTTTTGTAGTATTTGTTTTGCAGTGTTTTTAATTATAACCTAAATCTAAAGATCTGACAATGTATATAGGTCTGGGGTTTCTAATGGTTTGTTTTTTAAAAAGTTTTTAAATTGGTAAGTAAAAATAAATCTAAGGTTAGCTTCGGATTGAATTTTATCTTATTATATTAATTGTTAATCTTTATAACTGAATGTATAATTCTATTAGATATTATAGGGGTTGATTTATGATTCAAGTTTTTAAGTGTTTAGGATGTAATGAATATTAATATATAAAGTGTCCAAGGATTAGGGTATATATATATGGTTTAATTAGTGATAAATATAGTACTATGTTTTTTACTAAGAATAATGTGGTAGGTAGTACAGGGTTAGTTGGACTTTTACATCTAGTTACCGACTTCAAAGGTAGAACATAAACAAGTAAGGTTTATGTGCACTAAGAGGTTTCTTGTAGGAGAATAGAAGCAGCATAACACTACAATGATATTCTTAAATTCTTAGTGCACCCATGGCCTCCTTTTATAGCTTGTCTTTAAGGTAATATCCAACCAGTCTTTAGTGTGAACAAGGGGCCCTTTAAGGAACCCTTAGGTCTTTGACCAGCCCCCCACTCAGATTCAGCTCAGATTTGAGGGTCAAATCAATTTGGGAGCTGGTCCAGAAGTGGGTGGGCGACCAACAAGAACCATAAATGTGTTGTTCACAAGTGTGAGCAACTTTTCTCTTACATAGTCGCACATGTTGCACATTGTGCGCTCTACGGGCTTCTTTGGCCCGCGCACTATGTGTGTGCTTCCTTTAGTGTTTTAGCACATGTCAATTTTTGACTAATTGTATAGTTTTTTCCTCTTGGAAATGTTTTTTTGGTGTTGCAGGTGAACTAATAGGTGTTTGGAGATGTTGTATTCCTATAACCATTTGCATGTGATGTTGTGGACTAAATTTCAATGATAACACTTAAAATGGCTTCAAAACGGACATGTGCGTAGGCCTCATCGATATAAACCCAATGAAACTTGAATGGGCTCAAACGGACGTCGTATTCTCATGATATCACATTATGTTCGTTTTCCCAAACAAGCAAAAATTCAACAGGTCAACAGGCAAAAATTCAATGATGACATCATCATGCTGATGTAGCATTGAGACATGTGGCAACACAGTAGCAGGTTGACTGGGAAGATGACAGTGATCCATTCAGATGTTGACAATTGGCACTTTTTGGGAAAATTAAATGGTGCCACATGGCCCAGGCATGGGCTGCCACGTGGCACCCTATCATTTGATGGTTGGTTAAAACTTTTGGAGCTCATGGGATTCGACCCCATGACCTCTTGGTATAGAAATGACTTGGGAAAGGACTGATAACCAACACGTTGTGGGTAGAACTTGTTATTGTGACCCACATTATATTTATATAAAGTGCATTATGTGTGTATTGGATGCGGAAGGGGGCTAGGGCCAAGCCCCAGCCCACAGAGTTACCTTTATCATAGCACCACAACTACTACTATGGGGGCCCTCCACTATACTCTCAACAAGGGGCATGAATTATGCACATGCCACCATACATTTCAAATTTTAAAACCACCAGCGCACGGATTTGGGGGGATAATGCCATGAATTCAGGGCGTTTACACCTGTTGGGCGCATATATAGAGGTGTGGTCATATTATTTACACCATATGACCACTATAAGTGAGCTAAGAGCCAGTGCATAGTTGTTGTGAGGAAAATCTCCTTACGGACTAGCAAATAGGGTTAGACTTTGCATGCAGATATGAACTAGAGAAAATTTACTTTCTACCTTCATCCCCAGACTTAAATCCCATTTCTTTTTAGTAAATGCAATGGCTAGATCAACCTACCTCATTCCAGGCATTCGATGTCAATCCCTTGCCGTACTTGATTACTTGTTCGCAGTTCTCCTTTCCAATGTGGACCTGCATACAAGACAAGAAATGACTACACATGCATACTACCTATAGAATAACGGGTTAGAAATTCAAACATGTACTTAACAAATTATGAATAACTCATGAATTGGGATGGGAAAAGAACTTTATTTATTACTTTGAATGAGTCAACTTACAAAAGTTGAGACCGGCCACCACTCCGCGAACCTGATCCTGGGCTCCTCTTCAACTGTCCTCCAACTGCTTTGCTTTGTATCTCCTTTGGCACAAGGAAAGGCTAAAGGGTTGGGACAATGGGAATACGCAAATGGGTAGAGTTTCTTTGCTATATTTTTCCTCCTTCCAAATGGGACCCCTACCCCTTCTTTTATAGGCTAGAAGGAGATAGGTATTTGGACGAACCCTTGACCATGCATGGCCAGGAGTTTCAGTTAACTCACCCATAGCTTTTGTGTTCTATCGGCAACTTTCCTTTTTTCATGCTTTTTTCAGTCCATGTGGGCTGTCTTAGGTCAGCCAGCGTGTACAGGCGTGCAATAATGGAGTAGGGCACGTGGGCCTTTATAAAAGAGGATTTTCAAAGAGTTGTTCAGTAGTGCTTTGGCAAAGAAGGGATCTAAGATGGCCTGATGTCAGGTAAGTAGGTATGGTGCAATTTAGGGTTGTAACAGATGCTCCCTAATGTGTGAGGTTAGAAGAGCATCTGTTGTCTGAAATACATTACCAATCTTTACTGACGTGCCGAACGATTGAGCCCAAGGATCAGAAACCAGGAGGTGTCATCTGCAAAATAACAAATGTCTCACCGAGGCTGGCATACCCATGCTTGGGATAAAATAGAATCATGGCTACCAATCAAATACAATGTAGATCCATGTTACATAAAGAGTAGCCGCGAACAATACACATCGAAGCTACATCTTGAAATCAAAAAGATATACATATAGAGTATCTATCTTCTAGAAGTTGATTTGGCCTGATGGTTGGAGATGAGGTCTTCAGAGCTCGAGCAACAACTTCAAAATCTTCAAAACTTGGGTAGTAGTGTAATATGATTGTATGAATGTACTACCCAGAGGTCTTCGACGGCTCATCGGTCATGGACTAGATAATCTTGATGATCAGACTGAAGGATTCAGTGATTTCAAACAAGGACTTGATTGGATGTTCAGGATGGTCGAGTATGAGGGCAAGAGACAAATTGCAGAGGGGGCCGACTCAGGCTTGGTGAAAAACTTCCCTTGGACAATAGCACGACAAATGATGAGACTCAAGCAGTATGGAATTAATCATAAGTCTACGAAGCAGGAGGCAATGCAAACTCTCCATATGTTTGGAAGGATAACCAAACGGTGGAGGACACAACTCTATATAGCAAGAAAAATCTTCCTAAGGTCATACTACATCCCATAGTCTGACGAACAAATGGATAGATGTGCTTTATCCAAGGGCGACTCATTATGTTGCCAATAAAGAAAATACTTTTCCCTTCCTCTTTTTGGGGTATATTTGATTTTTTTTATTTTTTTTTTGTCTTTTTCAATAATGTTGGAAAAATAATAAAGGAATATTACGTTACAATGGAGGAACGAGTGTTGCAAACATACAAGTTCAAGGCATAAGGAGAAGATTGATTTTCTAGTATAATGATACTCGGGAAAAATCCTCCAGGGGCCAAGGGTGTTAAGACGCAGAAGCAAACTGTTATCAGGTTGACATATAAGGTATGCAAACGCGGTTAATAAAACACACAATGGTAACGTCCTTCGATGTAAGTTTCACGAGCCCAGAGAAGGTAAGATCGGTGGTTTTTCATGTTTAGAGAGTCCAAAAAAACATAAAAGGAGACTCCGTTGGGGTACCTTTTTCGAAGATATTCTAGTCGGTTCGAAAAAGGGGTAAACTAGCACCGATAAGACGTCGATTCAAAACCCTTTTAACGAGTGTGACAAGGACAAGATCACTCGGCTATTTTTTCATTTTTAAGGAGTCTAAAAAAAGATTAACTATGGACTCCATCGAGAATGTTCTTCTGGACCAGTTTAACGAGTGTGGAAGAATAAGGTCACTCGGCGATCTTTTCAATTTTAGGGAGTCTGAATAAACATAAGGTCATGTGGGCCTTTATAAAAGAGGATTTTCAAAGAGTTGTTCAGCAGTGCTTTGGCAAAGAAGGGATCTGAGATGGCCTGATTCCAGGTAAGCAGGTATGGTGCAATTTAGGGTTGTAACAGATGCCCCCTAATTTGTGAGGTTAGAAGAGCATCTGATGGCTGAAATACATTACCAATCTTTACTGACGTGCTGAACGATTGAGCCCAAGGATCAAGAACCAGGAGGTGTCGTCTGCAAAATAACAAATGTCTCACCGAGGCGGGCATACCCATGCTTGGGATAAAATAGAATCATGGCTACCAATCAAATACACTGTAGATCCATGTTACATAAAGAGTAGCCGCGAACAATACACATCGGAGCTACATCTTGAAATCAGAAAGATATACATATAGAGTATCTATCTTCTAGAAGCTGATTTGGCCTGATGGTTGGAGATGAGGTCTTCAGAGCTCGAGCAACAACTTCAAAATATTCAAAACTCGGGTAGTAGTGTAATATGAGTGTATGATTGCACTACCCAAAGGTCTTCGACGGCTCGTTGGTCATGGACTAGATAATCTTGATGATCAGACTGAAGGCTTCAGTGATTTCGAACAAGGACTTGATTGGATGTTCAGGATGGCCGAGTATGAGGGAAAGAGACAAATTACAGAGGGGGCCGACTCAGGCTTGGTGACAAACTTCCCTTGGAAAATAGCACGACAAATGATGAGACTCAAGCAGTATGGAATTAATCATAAGTCTATGAAGCAGGAGGTAATGCAAACTCTCCATATGTTTGGAAGGATAACCAAATGGTGGAGGACACAACTCTATATAGCAAGAAAAATCTTCCTAAGGTTGTACTACATCCCATAGTCTGACGAACAAATGGACAGATGTGCTTTATCCAAGGGCGACTCATTATGCTGTTAATAAAGAAAATACTTTTCCCTTCCTCTTTTTGGGGTATATTTGATTTTTTTTATTTTTTTTTTGTCTTTTTCAATAATGTTGGAAAAATAATAAAGGAATATTATGTTACAATGGAGGAACGAGTGTTGCAAACATACAAGTTCAAGGCACAAGGAGAAGACTGATGTTCTAGTATAATGATACTCGGGAAAAATCCTCCAGGGTCCAAGGGTGTTAAGATGCAAAAGAAAATTGTTATCAGGTTGACATATAAGGTATGCAAACGCGGTTAATAAAACACACAATGGTAACGTCCTTTGATGTAAGTTTCACAAGCCCAGAGAAGGTAAGCTCGGTGGTTTTTCATGTTTAGAGAGTCTGAAAAAACATAAAAGGAGACTTCGTTGGGGTACCTTTTTTGAAGATATTCTAGTCGGTTCGAAAAAGGGGTAAACTAGCACCGATAAGATGTCGATTCAAAACCATTTTAATGAGTGTGACAAGGACAAGATCACTCGGCTATTTTTTCACTTTTAAGGAGTGTAAAAAAAGATTAACTATGGACTCCGTCGGGAATTTTCTTCTGGACCAGTTTAACGAGTGTGGAACAATAAGGTCACTCGGCCATCTTTTCAATTTTAGGGAGTCTGAAAAGAGCTTAACTATGGACTCCGTGGGGATTCCTTCTTTGTAAGTTTAGTCCCTCAGGCCCAAAAAAGGGATAAAATTATACATGAGAGTACTCTTCTATAGGGATGAAGCTCCATAGAGTATACCTTTGTTCGTACAGTTGACCGTCCGAACCAAAAAAGGGGTAAACTACCGCCGGACAGACGTGACTTCAAATTTCGGTTTAACGAGCGTGAAAGGCCATAAGATCGCTCAAAAATCTTTTCATATTTAGAGGGTCTGAAAAGGGCTTAAAAGAAGACCCATTATTTTTTGGGAGTCCTGAGGGTGAGGTCAAGAGCGAAGAAGAATTATGTAAATGAGGCCCAAACTCATATTCAGGAAAAACTACAAGGACTCCCGAGCCTATAGTGTTATAGAGACAACATGAATACCATAATGCAACCAAGATCTACCTAGGGAATCCATGCTTTGGTAGGCTCTACCACCAAGTTGCGACACTTCTAAAGCAGATATGATGGTTCCATGTCACAATATGATGGGATCGATCCTATGGCAAATGAAAAAGACAACGAGATACAAAAATCAAAGTAGAAACCTAACCTATATGCTCAAGTTGATCGTCGAAAATTTTTCATGGACCGTCAAAATTACTCAAAACTCCCAAAAACTGTCCCAATACCCGATCAAATCCATTTGATGCAACTCTTGAATCACTCTAAATGGTTTTTGGTATAAAGAAAATGATAAGGGAGGCCAAAAAAATGACAAAAAGAGGCCAAAAAGTCTATAAATAGAAGCTAGCAGCTCATTATCACCATTGTTGATTTGGAAATTGACTTTGGAGCCAAAAGACCCCCTTTGATAAAAACGGTGATTCCGGGAGCTACAGTGGACGAAACGAACTTCCGTCTGGACCAAGTAAGTACAAACTCCCCTATCTAGCTATTCAATTCTTTACTTTTTCTTTGCATTTCATTTTTTGGGTGGGCGTCGACCTTTAAAATGTCGTCCCTAGGTCCACGCAGGTTGTCTCTGGACAGGCCGCGTGTACGCTCAGGCACAGTAAAACCTGCCCGCATGTACACGCAACTGTCACCTAGACAACATGCATGGACCTCCCTTTATATAAAAAAAAATCAAAAATCACTCACCCACCCTCCTGAACCTTGTTGTTTTGGCAGGATGTATGTCCACTGGAGGGAAAGGGAGCATGAAGAAGTTAGTGAGTTGGTTGTGGGAGATCTGAATGTTGTGGCCGTGTTAATGCAATGTGGTTTGTTAAAGTTATTCCTATGTCCTTTTATGCGAGCGCAACTGAGGTTATTGAATGCCTTGGTTGACTATTGGCACCCTAATGCAGAGGCTTTCATGCTAGAGGGGAAATCACTGGTGCACACCACCAAGGATATCTACTTTTTGACTGGCCTCTCAAGGAGAGGGGAACCAGTCAACTTCAGGATGTTTTCGTCGGGGCTGCATAACATAGTGGAACTGATAGCCCTGTACTGTGTGGCTGGGACAAACCATTTGAGCTCCTAGGTGCCTATAAGCAAGGTCACTAACCTATCACTGCAAGTGATATTATTTCTCATTGGGAGGATTACCCGTTCAGTGGCCTTACATCAGGCGTCCCATGCACAGATGAACTGTGTTGTCCATTGCTTGAATGCACAAATTTTCGACTGGAGTACTACACTGCTGGAGTGTATGAAGAGGCAATTGATAGATTGTCGTCAGTGGACACAGAGGAACTTCAGGTTCGGGACTATTTTGTGTTCATTCTTTTTTGAGAGAGTTCCAAGTTTTAGTCCTCGAGTAGTGGTACGAGGACATCAGGCCTCTTTTCCTGCTGTGTGTAGATGGCCAGTATTACTATCGTGATAGGGTGGTGGAAGGACCAATGAGTCCTTCGATGATGACTTTTTTTCATGGCTGTCACGACAGATCCCGATTATAGAGGACTACCGCTATGCCGGGATTGATTTTTCGAGAGACCCGGAGATACCAGTACCTCCTGGTGAGGAGCGAGGGGAGATGGGTAAGTCTCCANGTCATTTTTTTTTTGTTATGCCAGAGTATTTGACAGATATGTGTTCATTGTGTGCAGACGTGGGACCGGTTCAACCTGCTGATTATGCAAGGAACAGGCGTCATCCTCGGCCAGGGGCCACAACCACTGCTGCCGGGGGACCAGCAGTAGCAGGATACCTCCCAGCCAGGGAGGCTGAGAGGCTTCTTAGACGAGTTGGGAGGAACTTTACTGCACTCACTCGCACAGTCCCGATGGTAGAGATTGAGGACCTGCCGCCATCCATGTAGCCTCATGTAGTGGGGGCACCTTGGACGTGGGTCTAATTGTTTAGGCGTTTAGCCCATGCTGTGGACCACTATAACAAGGCCCATAGGCCCTGAACCTATTTAGACATTTTATGTGCCACGAGCACTACTTGTATATATATTTTTAAGGGCATAAGCCCTGTGACTCGTTATTGGTCCTATTTTTTAGGCGCTTGCGTCCATCTATGTACTCTGGTTACTTTATGATATTATATATGGTTTTTTTTTTTTTGGTCTTTTGTGTCTTATGGATCATGTGTACAAATAATGTATTTACATGCTTATGTTAATGTGCTTTCATATGTGTGCGAGATGTCAATCTAAAATTTGATTAGCTAGAGTATCTGTAACTTGGTTTAATCTCCTAGGAACATGAAAATATGTAATATAATCAAATTTACGTTCCAAGAGACGTACCCTAAGGAATCGTCGGTGTAAAGTTGGATCGTGAACTCAGTACACTCTGTTTAACTGAGACACAACTAGTTGAGCGTCGAGATAGACCTGGAGATGAGAGATACCCAATGACAAAGCGTCATGAAGTAATTCAATAACTGCACTATACTTGTCGACATTATTTGTGGTGTCACCTAAGCATATACCTCCGGAAGATAACAACTGGCCTTGAGGTGTAAAGATTACCCAAGCTGCAGAGGCAAGCCTCCGAGTGTGTTGACTAGCATCATCTACATACCCAACGAACACCTTGGAATCACTTGACATCTGCCACAGTGACGAAATATAACATCAATGATATGTCCATAACACTTAAAAGAAACTAAAAAGTAATAGTACAAAGACTATACATATGTTACAAAAAGTTACCCACAGTGACCTGCCTATGAGTAATACTTCTTGAGGTAGAGCCCATTTCTAGGCTCCGCCAAAGCATTCCCTTCGAAATCAACCAGACGATAGGCACCCTTTTTTAATACCTCTTTTATGATGAAAGGCCTGAACCACATGGGTTTGAATTTGCTTGCCCCCAGGGGGTCCTTATATTTGGTCATAGACCAGGACAAGGTCGCCTTCAGAGAAAATCTGAGGATGAACGGACCTATCATATTGACACTTGACCATATGTTTGTGAGCCTCGTTGGCCAAGGATGCATCACGATGATGTTCATTGAGCTGTTCAAGATATACTAACCGTTCTTCGAGTGGAGAAGTGTCTGGCAATAATTGTACTGCCAATTTTAGAGACGGGATCTGACATTCAATGGGCAAGATTGCCTCCAACTCATAAACGAGTTGAAAAGGTGAGAAACCGATTGCAGTCTTAACAGATGTTCGATAATCCCATAATGTCGAGTATAACATCAAATGCCAATTTGACTTGGCTGAGTTGATAGTTCGTTGTAGAATAGTCTTAAGAGTTTTGTTTACAGCTTCCACCTGCCCATTGGCC
>SNQJ01S0050585.1:51303-79247 GCA_010110895.2 Picea sitchensis
GTGATGACAAGAAACATGGGAGCAGGATGTGCCCTCATCTTCCAAGAGAAGATTTGACACGGATGGAACTTCTTGATCGATTCGATACAATCTTTGATAAGTGTCGGCCAGAAGTAACCTACTCATAGAATCTTTAGGGTTGTTTCCAACCCAGACAAATGACCACCACAAGCTTCGGTATGGCAATCGTTGAGCACGATAACTGCCTCCTCATGAGTGAGACATCGGTTTAGGATGCAGTCTACACCTCTCCAATACAACGTATCATCGAGTATGAGATAATTCTTAGCCTGATGGCATATACGTCGACGGTCATCATGAGAAGAAGAAGTGGGGCACTTCAAAGTCTGGAGATAGATAAGTATATCTATGTACCAAGGATCCAAAGATGTGATCAAAAACATATCTCCCCGGATAGGCGATTCTTCAGGCACAACGTCACCTGACTCAACCGAAAGTTCTGAAATAAGCTCTGCGAAGACGAGTGACTTTTTGGACTTTGCTGAAACAATGTCTAAGTCAAACTCCTAGAGGATGACTATCCATCTACTGATTTTTCCGCCTATTACCTGTCGTGTCAACATGTACTGGAATGGATTCATGATAGCAATGACGGTGGTCTTGCGAAACAAAACGTAATGACGGAATCGTTGAATAGCATGAACAGCTGCCAACGCAAGTTTTTCGATATGAGAATAATTGAGTTCCGGTCTTATGAGGCCTCAACTCAGGTAATAGATCACATATTCTGAGAACAAGTCATCTTCCTGAACTAAAACCATGCCAATGGTTGACTCTGCTATAGCCAGATATAATAAGAAATATTTGTTATAGTTAGGTGGTCGGAGCAGAGGGGCAGTTGTGAGGGCATGTTTTAATGCGTCGAAAGAGAATTGAGCGGCATCGTCCCAGTAAAAAGGGGCGTCTTTCTTCAATAAGCACATAAACCCCTTGGTGATTTTGGCATAGTTGGCGATGAAGCGTCATAAAAAGTTCACCTTGCCTTGTAGACTCTGAAGTTGAAGGATTGTGCGTGGGGGGGAAACTGAATTATTGCCTCCACCTTGAGAGGATCGACCATGATCCCTATTTTTGATATGATGAAACCTAACAAACTTCCTGATGTTACACAGAAGCTGCACTTGTTTGGATTCAAGCGAATCTGGAAGTAGCAACAACGTTCGAAGATAAGTCTAAGGTGTGTGGGATGATTCGTTCTCTTGTGAGATCGCGATGCTAAATCATCTAGATAGGCCTCGACTATATGCTTGAGGTCATGGAAAGCAAAAGACATGGCCCGCTGAAAGGTTGCTCCAGCATTTTTAAGACCAAAAGGCATCTTACGATATGCGAATGTACCCCAAGGACAAATGAATGTCGTTTTGTGTTGGTCTTTGGGTTTGATTTGTATTTTATTATATCCCAAAAAACCATCCATGAAAGAAAAGGCTTCGCAACCAGCACATTCATGAATGATCTGGTCGATGAATGGTGTTGGAAAATTATCTTTGGGACATGCCTTGTTCAAATCAAGGAAATTGGTACATACACGAATCATGCCTTGTTTTTTATTGATCAGCACAGGATTTGACACCCATTGAGTCAAATGGATAGGATAGATAAAACCTACCTTTAGCAATTTCTCAACCTCAACCTTAATGGTTGTTGATTTCTTAGGATTAACTGGACGAAGCTTCTGTCGAACAGGGTTGGCATCAAGATACATTGTAATCTCATGTTCAACTATTTTTGGATCAATACCTAGCATTTCCTCTTAGGACCAGGCAAAAATGTCACGGAATTCTTTGAAAAGATCTGTGTAAATTTGAATCTCTTCAGGGGAGCAGTCAGCTCCAACGAAAATATTCTCCACGATGCCAAGGTTTCGAGAGATATTGATCGGTATAGTTTCAACGATAGTTTCCATATTTACCTCAACATAAATGTCATGTGTAGCTAAGAGATTAATAGTGCACGACTGATCTCCCGTCATGATCACGGTGAATTCTCCTGCTTCGATTCGTCTTAACTCTAGGAGAAAATATGATCTGTGATGAAGATCTTCCCAAGGTTTATCTGGACTAGTCATTACTTTGATTATTGCTTCGTCAGAAGGCAAGACTAAGTCTAATGAATCGGTGTTAGTGAGAGAACCCTGAGCCCAAATAGGTTCTATAAGTGGATCTAACTCTTGCGCAGGAGTCGGATTAGTGTTAGTTGAAGCTTGTTGGAATAAAGAGTACGCTACTTCATCTGCAGACAAGGGCATGGACATGCCCGAGTGCCTTGTCTCATCCATCGTGGCCAATGGGGAAGGAAGTATCCAGGGATCCTCGAAGTAAGTCGTGCAAAATGACGAAACTTGAAAAATCTCAACCTTATGGTGATTGGATATAAATTTGATATCGCCGTGAGGGGGCGGGTAATAGAAGGTACCCATCAAGGATGGGCACAAACCAACTCCTATGTTGATGACACATGGTTGAATATTATCAATCATCGGGACTGTGGATTCCCCCAAAGCAGGGTCAGGTCTATAGAAAGAAAATTGATCGATGGTCACTATCCGGCCCTCGTGTGGAAACAACAAGACCCGAAAAATTGTAGCAACCACAACTTACATAGCATAAGTCCAAATCCTTCCTAACAAGAGGTTATAGTCGAGGGGAGCATCGACTACCTCTACTTCGACACACACGGTCTTCCCTCCTAACTGCACGGGGAAAGAAGGAACGATGCCATGTGGTCAAAATGAATGACCGTCGAAAGTGGTGAGGAGAGTAGGTGACGAAGACAAAACGGGTTGGCCAATGGCCTTCCGACATGCCAACAACATAATGCATGTCGAGGCGCCCTCATCAACCACCGTGCGGAAGATATTCCAAGTAAAATTTTTCATGGGATAAGACACTACTATCTGAAACGCTACGTGGTAAGGCAGACGAGGTTTTAACTCGGTTGTATCCAACATGATGGTGCCCGGATTACAAGTCTCGGTAGAGCCTAAAGCAGTTAACAAGGCTTTCCTCTGAGAAGGGCATCTTTGGAGGACCTCCAAAGCAGGCATCGCACAAGGGATTTGTGATAAATCCTCCACTACAGAGTAGTTCTGGGCAGCCTTTGTGTTTGGGTTATGAGAAGATTTTTTAAATGCACCTTTGGGAATGTGTGTCATTGTTTCTCCCAACGTCTTCTCAATCTGTAGAGGAAGAGATGGGAGGTCATCTTCTTTACCTTTCTCAGAAGTGCTTGGTTTACTATAGTCATGTGCTCTAGTCGATATAAAAGCATCACCCCTCACCATGTATACGTTCGCGGATGTGGGGTTGTTCAGAGGCGGACAGGGTTCTTGGCTACCCCCTTCTGTGCTTGCAGAGGCTTGAGTTAGATTTTTCCCATGTTGAAATGGATTAGTCAACATCGCCTGTTGTTGTTGCGTGACAAATTTTTGGGCCTCTACAAGTCGAGGACATAGATGGGTTGGGTGGTCTTCCGCGCACAAGTTGCAGGGATACCTCGCCTTCCGTTTTTCAGTGTTGTCCCCTCCAGCATTATCGATGGGTTTTTTATCCCCCTTACCCTTCTTTCATTGTTTTTTCTTTCCTTCAGGCTATTGGGTAGCCTTTGGGTTAGTCGACTGCACTGTGTGTACGTCCGACGTATTGCTAGGGGGAGCAGCCAAAGCAGTAGTTTGGTTGGTCGTTGTGTGTTGTATAGATAATTGTTGCAACTTCTTTGTCAATTGCTCAGCGGGCTTTGTTTGTGTTGAACCAACAATACCATCGGCATGTGGTCCAGCTCTATGTCTAGTTTTATCAAGGATTGAACATGGTGCATCCTGCAAGATGTTGTATAACAAACCAAACTAAGAATATATGAGCTCAAATTGTTGATCCCTCATGATGGCGTCTTCTTCGGAGAATACTCCTGACGTCGCGACGTCTTTGGATAAATACGGGACCAAAGACTTAAGGAACCACTCAAGAAGGAATGCTGGTGGGACTGGTACCTTGATTAAACTCTTCCAGTGTCTCCATTCTCGGATGTGATCAAAGATATGGTCTGTTGTTGTCTGTTCGAAATTGGCGAGCAGCTCTGTGCCAGCGTTGTATCTCATAGGTAACTGGAAATGGTTCAAGAAAGCCATCGCCAATTCACCAGAGGAAGAGTATCTTGAGTGATCGAGATCAATGTACCATTTCACGACACTACTAATGAGAGTACATTGAAACAGTCGCAGCTATACAGAGTCATCTTTCAATGAGTTAGATGAGCACCAAAGATGAAAGGTAGTCAAATGATCTCCTGGATCTTCGTTAGGCTTGTCTTCGAACTTTGGAATGTCCGAAGGCAACTTCATCGGCATAGGAGGCAATGCGGATCGTGAAAAATAGGGTCATTCAACAACCTTGTTAAATCTGGCAAGTGTAAAGTCGCCAGTAACAGTAGTTTGGGTTTTTGGTGATAACCTGGGAAAAAGGGGCCTGGGGTTTGACTGGAAGCAGGTTGCCAGGAAAATTTTGGCTGTTGGCCTGGATTTTGGTAGAAACCATGTCCCTGGCCAGCGTATGGATTTTGCAGATGTGGAGACATCATCGGCTAATTTTCCAAATAGGACATAGATGGTTGGGCATGCATTATATTCGAAAGACTCTGGGAAGGATTTCCCCATGGTGGTCCCATGGGATGGGCATAGTAGTTTGTCCAGGGTTCCATTGATTGTGGAAAGAATTACCCCATATCAGCATTCTTGATGAGGGAACAGATCCCTGCCAAGAATTCCAAGGCCCTGATGCGGAAGAAGTTCCTAGGTTTGCCCCCTGTGTAGGAATAGTACCCTGCATAGGAGTAGATTGTCCAAAAATGGCGTTGCCCCCAGTCGGGAAAGCGGCTGATGAGAAGGTGTTTTTACCAACCGTTATGTTCAAATAAAACGGTGTCGAACCTACCGACATACTATGCGAATATGGTCCTTGACTCCCCGCTCCAAATAAACTACTGTGTGTAGGTTTCCCGACGGATGGCTGATGCGAGCCACCGAGTGAAGGGGACGAAGGAGGGATATGACCTCCTCCATAAGGGAAAGCGTTAAAAGGAGTAGGTGTTCCCCCCATGTGACCTTTCAGAGGAGTGCTAGAGCTCCCTGCCCCTAGACCTAAAGTCTGTAAAGTGGAGTAGGAAAGTATAGGACTTATACCCGAACTAGGCATCCCGTATGAGAATGGAGGGCCTATCGCACTTGGTGTGAAAGGGGTTGTGGCTACCGCCAAAGACGGGATCGGACCACTGTGCGATGTAGAAGCAGTTGAGACCATGGTGGCTCGGACCAATGATGGTGGGTTAGGAGGTGAAAACTCTCCTGTGGTGACAACCGTAGTGGGAATTGAATAACTCCCAGAAACAACTTTTGTTTCCATTGATGTGTGCAACACTGTCTAGCGCTCATAAAATTGAATTGGTACGATGAAAGGTGCCAAGAAATCAGTGGTTGGGGTTTCAACCGGGCCAAGAGTGGTTGCTTCAAGGTCCAAAATGGTCGATTCCTTTGAGGTTTGGTCAGGCACAATGGCTTGTAACCCGGTTGCTTCAAAAGACCCTTGTTAGTCTAGCTTTCGCCTCAATGGTGGCGGGGGTGGCTCCAATGTAACCGGCGGCAGGCCAAGAAGACTTCGTGACCAGTGGAGCTCGGGATCCTCTACTATGTGAGAATATCCAAGACACTCTAAGTTAGTCTAAATGTTCAAAAGTAACACACACTAAAAAAAAATTCCCTAGAAGATAAGACAGGAAAACACTAAATTAATTGGAAGAACAGTTACAACAACCAACACTAGAGCAACTTACCAGTGCAAGTGAAACTCGAACACAGAAGCACCCTCTGGGTATACTCTACAAAGCGTGGCCTGATGTCTATCCTAGGTACCTCGGTATACCCCCACATTCACCCGTGTAACTCCCTAAAAATATGGGCAACTAGGTTTCTAGCCCGCGAACAGTCACCAGGCGGGTACAGTCGAAAGTCAGGTAGACCACAATGAGCAGGGTATCGAGCCTGAAACCTGTCAAGGGTATCGAGAGAAAATGGTCTAGAAGACAACTAAGGCCCTCAAACAGATTTGAGACCCACGAAGCCCTATGGAAAATGCAAACGACAGAATCCCAAGACAAACCCTCTATATGTGTTCTCCACTACGATTGGTCCAGCTTTGGAGGGGTTATCTCCGCTACATTTCTGCACGCGACCTCGTGTTTATCCCCTTTGTTAGAGGGGGTTCATGGATAACTTCCACGATACTGTACTTAGACACTCCCTAACTCAGACTCCAATGTTTGATTTGAAATGGCCTTGAAGAGTTTCCTCTCCAACCTAATCCAAGGCCCTAAATCCTAAACTAGTTGGTTAACCCTACAAACATGAAAGTCTAATCAATTTTAGATTTTAGCGTTAATTTTATGGATTTGTCTTATGTCAAGGGGTATGGAAGTGAAACAGATGATGTGTAATAGACGAAAGAAAAAATGAGTAAAAATCTGGAAACAAAAAAATCTCTTAATGCAAAATTTCAACAACTTTTCAAAAAAAAAAAAAATTTAACTTTTCTAAGATTTTGGACAGCAAACTCAAAAGAAATTTCACTTGACTACAAGCTACTTATGATCTAAGTAAAATGCAAAAACTTATGAAATAACGACTTTTCACTGGCTAATAATGCAGAAACACACCCTTCAACCAAACAAGAAAATGAAAAGAGAATTTTTTTTTTTTATTTAAATGTTTGATAAAGCAAAAAGGAAAAATACTAACAAGAAAAAACCAAGAAAAACAATTATGGCCTAATCGCAGATCGCAAAGAATCGGGTCAAAAATCACACACTAGCAATTTTTAAAAAATGACTCTCACACTTGTCTAAAAACCTTAAAAAATTCTTTTATTTTTATGACAACTTTTTTAAATGAGAAAAAGCGAGCTAAAGGTAAGATTAATCCTAAGCTACTGACTGTTAAGACAAAGATTCAAATACCTGAGAGGTATAGTTCTCATCAAGGGAAAGGATGATTGCCTTACCCTCAAGAGAAATTATCCTGCACAAGCACGCTACTGTTAATCCAACAACCAGCATGTGAACGCGAGCTGTATAGAGATAGAGGGAGTGTACACGCAGGCTAACCTTGTACAGGCTGCGTGTATCTCTAAACTCTGAGAAAAACTAAAAACAGATAGACCAAACCAGGAAGAGACCTTTGATATTGATACCCAGGGTCTCCTGAAGGCTTAGACACTCTTTTAACAGAAAAAGAAAACAATGTAAGGAAAAATGATAAAGCAAAAACAATCTAAGATAATACTGTAAACAAACAAGACTCAAACAGAATTTCAGAAAACCCCCTGAGAATGTGTGATTCTGACAGGGAAGAGGATGACTGGCTCATAATTTCTTTGAACTCTACACGCTACTGCTACTTCTTCAGCTAGCATTCCCACGTGGGATGTAAGAGAGTAGGGTGCGGGTACACACGTGCAGACCTTATGCAGGCCACGTGTACCTTTGTGGGTCCCGAAAAAACACAATCAAGCAAATAACAGGGAAAGATGGTATGGAAAACCAGACTCCCTGCTAGCTCCGACCTTATAGAAACTAAAAGAAAAAACATGCAAGAAAAACTAGTCTTTAAAACTACCCAAAAACTAAATAAAATTCCAGGAACCCTAGAGAGTTTCCCCAGTATGGTCGTCAATTCTGTTGTGAGGAAAATCTCCTTATGGACTAGCAAATAGGGTTAGACTTTGCATGCAGATATGACCTAGAGAAAATTTACTTTCTACCTTCATCCCCAGACTTAAATCCCATTTCTTTTTAGTAAATGCAATGGCTAGATCAACCTACCTCGTTTCGGGTGTTCGATGTCGATCCCTTATCGTACTTGATTACTTGTTCGTAGTTCTCCTTTCCAATGTTGACCTGCATACAAGACAAGAAACGACTACACATGCATACTACCTATAGAATAACGGGTTAGAAATTCAAACATGTAATTAGAAAATTATGAATAACTCATGAATTGGGACGGGAAAAGCACTTTCTTTATTACTTTGAATCAGTCAACTTACAAAAGTTGAGACCGGCCACCGCTCCGTGAACCTGATCCTAGGCTACTCTTCAACTGTCCTCCAACTGCTTTGCTTTGTATCTCCTTTGGCACAAGGAAAGGCTAAAGGGTTGGGACAATGGGAATACGCAAATGGGCAGAGTTTCTTTGCTATATTTTTCCTCCTTCAAAATGGGACCCCTACCCCTTCTTTTATAGGCTAGAAGGAGCTAGGTATTTGGACGAACCCTCGGCCATGCATGGCCGGGAGTTTCAGTTAACTCACCCATAGTTTTTGTGTTTCGTCGGCAACTTTCCTTTTTTCATGATTTTGTCGATCCACGCAGACTGTCTTAGGTCAGCCAGCGTGTACACACGTGTAGTAATGGAGTAGGACACGTGGGCATTTATAAAAGAGAATTTTCAAAGAGTTGTTTAGCAGTACTTTGGCAAAGAAGGGATCTGAGATGGCCTGATGCCAGGTAAGCAGGTATGGTGCAATTTAGGGTTGTAACAGCAGCCCTTAAGGGTTGGCGCTTGGACACCTATATGCCATATGAACCTATATTTTCGTGTGCACCCAACCCCTTTGGGCTATTTTTGTTTTTTTATACACAGGTGGGTCTTTTTTCCTTTAGTTTGGCCTAGATTGGGCGTTTTTGGAGATTTTTTGCCCTTTTTGGGAGATATTGGGTCCTTTTTTAGGCCAAATCTTGGGGGGAAGTTGGAATATGGTTACCAACTTCAAATCTATATAAAAAAGGCCTTCTTGAGGCCATGAGAAGAGATTCATAGCAGGTTTATGCTGAAGATTTGCCAAGGCAAAGCCATTTTTATGCAGGGATGTTGTTGAGGAGCGCACCTTTGCAGACCATTTTTGGGAGCTCCGGTCATCCGATTTGAGTGTCATTTATTATGTTGGGTTATAGAGATCTGGTACAACAAGACCATATCAGTTTTGTAACCTTTTTGCACTACTAGGATGTACTTATTCGTCTTTGAACAGGAATAAGAAAGCCTCACCCACTAAGACAAAGGCTTGGAGACGTAGACGAGATTGTTGAACTCCGTTATCACATTGGTGTTATGGTTTTCTGATGTTTTATGCTTCATTTCAGTTCTATACATGTTCATATGGTTGTTATATTTATTCTATAACTTATTCCTCTTTCATTAAGCTTCCTAATGTTGGAAGATTGGTTGTTGTCATTGATGTCAACCCTAGTCATGGGTTTTGGACCGCAAGATTGATGAAGGTATTTGGACATGAAGGAAAATGCACATGCAAATACAACATCCACGGATGGATAGTATACATCATGTTGTTTCTGGTGGTATGTGGCACGTCACATGGATCCTCATGGTTGAGGAGAAATGAATTTTTGAAGATGTGTGGCATCGCCACATGGATCCTCATGGCTGAGAGAAATGAATTTTGAAGATGACAAAGTGAATTGAAAAGGAAGACATGTAGGCCCCTAAAATACTCAGAAAATAATTACAAAATAAGAAAGTGTCGTCACCCTAATGTTAAAAGGAAGTGACATAAATGCGCAACAAACACATGCTACATTCAACTGATACAAGTCTAATTTCAGAGGGAAGAAGAAGCAAAGAAGGCCGGATTTCAAGGAGGATGAAGTATTTTGCGATGTGGTTCTAAGGTGTGCTATTTTCAGGTCATCTTACCATTTTTGCTATAACTTTTTTCTAGAACGATTCAGATGGTGAAATATCATGGTATTGAGAAGACATATAAAAGTACCTCTGGTGTTCTCATCTCTTGATTCGCTTATAATTATGGAGATACACTCAGGAATATAGGGTTTGTGACCAAATTTTAAACTAGTCAATGTTGCGTGTTCCGGTAAAATAGTTGCTAACTTTTTTCATACGTATCCAAATGCAATCTTACTTCCATTGGAAAGAGTACGGATCATAGTTTCTTTGTGAGTTTTAGAATCAGATGTTAAATATTGAGCGTGGGCATGTTGTACAAGTTGGGTCTTCAACATACTGTAATTCAACAAAGTTTTATTATCTCTCAGATATTCTTGGTTGGAAGGATGGTGATAGAGAGTTCAAATCTCTCTTGATATTGGAGGATTGTATCTTCCTCTTGGATTTTGTCTCCCTTTACATTTGGAAGTCAGAAGCTACCTTTTTAAGTCATTACTTCCCTTGAACAAAACTATTGATTATTTCATATATATTGTGCATGGTGTAATAGGTGTATTGGTGTAACTCTTTATACTATTTTTCATTGCCTATTGATATAATTGAATGGTTTAATTATATTGGAAAAGGTTTTTAAATTTTACTTGATAATGATTCTCCCCCCCTCTCAGTTGTTTTTGGATTTCCAACAATTGGTATCACAAATTTGCCTTCTTAACAGCTTTAACCGTTGGAAGGAAAATCCTTAGTAGAAATGGATGACCATGAGCAAATTTCAAATGGGATTCAAAATTTCATGGAAGAAATTATGCATACCGAAGTGATAGAGTGAAAACTTAACTAAACTTTAGTATACATTTGGTAAATCGGCCAGAATAAATGGCTATGTAATCCCAAATAATGCCCCAACCGATTCAAATGAGAAGAAGCTTATGATTTGTAATTCAAAAGCCAGACATGTTATTCTAGCATCATTGACACCAACCATTGCTAGCAAAGTGATGGGATGCAACAATTCGCTTAAAGAGGTATGGGACAAACTCGATAATATCTATGAAGGTGATCCAAAAGTTAAGGTGTCAAGCTTCAAAGACATAGAGAAGAATTTGAAAATTTGAAGATGAATGAAAAGAAGATATTGCAACATATCTTCTTAGAGTTGATGAAGTTGTTAATGCTATCGAGGATTAGGTGAAGAGCTCTCATGAATCGTTGGTTGTACAAAAGTGTTGAGATCACTTCTCTTTGAAGTATGATGTTAAGGTTCCCATTGAAGAAATAGGACATGACTCATAATAATGGATGAATTGCATGGACTTCTTATGGCATACCTAAAGAGAACAGGTATAGAAAGTGACCCGACAAACAATGAAGCAGCCTTTAAAAGTCATAAAGAAGACAAAAAGACAAGGATAACGACATTGATGAAGAAATAGAAAATTTCAGAAGAAGCCTCCAAAGGAAGTCAAGATACAAAAGCGGTAAGTCTTCTCAAATGATTTAGTCTGTGGTAGAATAGGACATATTGTTGAAAAATTACTATAAAAAGAGAAGTCCAACAATAAAAGAGCTCTACTCCAAGGATGATGAAATCTCCTCGATGAGAGGATGAAGAAGATAATGGAGGAGTAGTCCTCTTCATAACCCAAGAAACCCAGGATGATGATCATAAGAATTCAAAGAAGAAGAAATCATTTTTGAAAAGGATTCGTGATGAAGAAACCAACCTTGGATTCCTTTTGGGATAAAAAGACAATGCAGAGAGTGAACAAGAAGATGAGAATCTTGAAAGTTGAAGCATGTTGAAACCGAAAAATAGCAAGATTAGAAACACAAAACATAATACTAAAAGGAATTGAGTGAAGGTGAAGAAGAGAAATTACAAACTTGAAAAGACCATTAATAGCTTGAAGGAACAATTAGAAGATTATGAGAAATTGAAAGAAGAATTGATCACACAAAGGTAAGCCTACTGACAACAAAAGGTCTGCCAGTTCAAAAAGCACCCAAAAATTAGATGAGATCCTTAGTGTATCAAAGATCTCCAAACCATACAAGACAAGACTAGGATGGCAAATGATGCTGAAGACAACAAAACAAGAGAAGGAAGTTGAAAATGATGAAACCAACACCTGTGATCTAATTGAACAGTAAGATAGAAGACTAGAATTCATAAGGAACGAGACATCAAGAAGATCCCCTCCGATCAAGGAAAGAAATCATTATGAAGGGAAACTACAGAAGAATAGATCGCGAACCCAGATGGACCACACCACAAAGAATATCACTTATGCCCGTGTATCAAAATTTCTTTCTTTGGACATTGTTATACTTCTAGGAAATTTTGGACAAGGCAATCAATTGTAGAATCAATGAAACTTAATAACTATGGCAAGCTACATGAATGGTGAAAATAGTAGATATGAAAATGTTCGTAGACCTTCAACAGAAATTATAATCCATTGGACCCATTAATGGATCAAAATATTGTATGTTACAAGTGCAATAATCTTGGTCACAAAGCACCTAGATTGCGTAGAGATGAAGGAAGATAATCATGCCAAATGTTTACGCCAATCCACAAGATGGAAAAGGAAAGAAATTCACACAATGAAAATTTTCTGAATAGCATTAGTCGCTAAAGAATGCAAAGAAGTAAAGATGAATGGTTAATAGACAAGTAATTCTCATCTCATATGACCTGAGATCAAAGCAAATTTTGTCACTTTGAAGAAAAAGGGTGGAAACATTGCATTTGAGATGACTCGTCTACAAAAATACTTGGAAAAGTAATTGTTAAGACCGAAGTGAAAATGTAAAAGAAGGAATAGTCCTATTGGTTGAATATCTAATCCACCCCTCAAGACGCTATGAAAATATGTGATCATGATACACTTCACGCTTGACTCCCGTAAATGTAAAATTAGAGAAAATAACTCAGAAGATTGGTTGCAACTGCAACAAGAAGACCTAACAACACATACATACTAGACATGAAGAAGAGAGATAGCCATTACGCTTTCACAAAAAATAATTCCAAGGAAGAAAAGTCCCAAAGACCAAAAAATAAGGATGAAGTATTATTGATGCCACATGTTCGTGGGGAAATTCCAAAGAAGAAGGTTACCTTTTCCATTAAACCGTGGGAGAAGCAAGTCATACCCTTTTCATTGATGTCAGCTGGGGAGAGAAATTGACTGCGATGATAGGGGAAGTAGATGAGTGTTTCCATCAATATCAAAGGGAGATTGTTGGAAGATTGGTTGTTGTCATTGATGTCAACCCTAGTCATGGCTCAACCTAAGATTGATTAGCTGCATTTGGACATGAAGGAAAAATGCACATGCAGATACAACATCCATGGATGGATAGTATACATCATGTTGTTCATGGTGGTATGTGGCACGTCACACGGATCCTCATGGCTGAGGAGAAATGAATTTTGAAGATGACGAAGTGAATTAAAGGAAGTACATGTAGGCCCGAAAAATAATTAAAGAAAATAATTACAAAATAAGCAAGTCAGCCCGGCCCCTAATGTTAAAAATAAGTGATAAATGGTATAAATAAATATCATTATACATTCATTTGATACAAGTCGAATTTCAGAGGGAAGCAAAGAAGTAAAAGAAGGCCGGATTTCAAGGATCTAAGGAAAGCCCTTTGGCGATGTGTTCTAAGGCATGTTATTTTGGTATCATTCCACCATTTTTGCCATAACTTTTTCTAGAACGATTCAGATGGTAAATCCCTGGTATGGTATTGATAAGACATATCAAGGTACCTCTGGTAAAAATTTCAGCCTGATTCAGAATAATTGAGATACACTTTGTGGAATATATAGGGTTTGTGACCAGTCCCGAACTAGTCAAAAAACAGGTGTCTGCAAAACAGTCATAACTTTCATACAGACTCCAAATGCCGGACCACTTCCACTGGAAATAGTACCGGACTTTAATTTCAAAGCATCTTTTCATAATCATATAAGTTAAATATTGAGCTCAAGCATGTTGTACAAGTTGGGTCTCCAACAAGACCAGAATTGAATAAAGTTTTATTATCTCTCATATACCCTTTTGGCAGGAAGGAAGGGGAAAGGATAGAGAGTTCAAATCTCTTGATATTGGAGGATTGTATCTTCCTCTTGAGGTTTATCCCTCATATCGTAGCTGTAGCTACCTTGGAAGTCATTACTCCCTTGAACAAAAACTATTGATTATTTCATATATATTGTGCATGGTGTATTGTGGTGTATTGGTGTAACTCTTATACTATTGTTCATTTCTCATTGGATATAATTGAATGGTTTAAGTATAAGTTGGAAAAGGTTTTTAAATTGTACTTGATACTGATTCACCCCCCTCTCAGTATCAACACCTAATTGGTTAATCAACATGTGCTTAATAACTCAACCATAGTCGTGTAAAAGATCTTTTCGGATCAAGTGGTATCAGAGCTAGTTGACATTTGGATTTGAGTTTTTCATGTTAACCAGGGAAAAGCTACTTTATGGTTAAGGTGACCTTGTTTTAGAGAATCCATTAATTGGATTGATAAATATAACTTCTCACAACGAGAAGATGGCATCAGAAGAGGGACTTTCTCAGGATGAGAAAGAGTTTCGAAAAACTTTCTTCACAATGTTGGAGATGATGAAGGTTTTGTACAAAGATTACTTGGAACAGAAAATACCAAATCTGGGTGAATCTTCAAAGTGAAAAAGTGAATAAGGAGAGGATCCTCCTTAGATTCCTCCTTCACCTCCATCATCACCTCCTTCTTCTCCTTATTCTTCAAGTTCAAGTTCTAAATCCAATGAAAAGAAACATGTTCATAAACATAAGAAAGAAATGCCATTATTAAAACTTGATGTTAAATTCGAATTACCCATATATGATGGTGAAGTTAATGTAGAGAGACTTGAAAAATGGGCCAGACAAATGGAGGTCTATTGCAGTGTTCAATAGATCAAGGATGAGGCCACACAAATCAAGTTGCCATCTTTGAGACTTGCAGGCACATCACTAATCTAGTGGGAAAGCAAGTTGCAAAACAGAACACAACAAGTGGGTAATGTATTTCCATCATGGAAAAGTTTTATTTTTTCACTTAGAGCAATTATATCCTTTGGGTTATAAATAAAAAGCATTAATTGAATGGAAAGCTTTAAAACTAAGAAAAGGACAAACAGTGCAAGAATACACAGATGGCTTTCGAAAAATGGAATTGATGTTAGATATTCCTTTACATACACAAGAAACCCTTATGAAGTATATAGGAGGTTTATCTGCACACATTAGAAACATTGTATTCATGTTTGGAGCAACTAACCTTGATGAGGTTTATGTTCAAGTGACATAAATTGAAGCATGGAAAACAAGTGTATCAGGGTAATCATCTTCGAGGAAATAGGACAACAGGAATTGGCATGGAAAGAAGTCAAATGCAGTGATGAGAAAGTAAGAGAGGCCCTCTTTCAAGCATTGCAAGAAAGAGGGGCATGATGAGGACCGTTGTTGGAAGTTGCATCCTAAGAAGAGGCCAAAGTGATTCAAGGAAAAGAAAGGGAGGCAAATAGTTGCAGCGACAACACGACCGACAGACTTGGGATTGGATTTCAGTGATGAATCAAAGGTCTCATTGGTCGGTATGATAGGTAAAATTGGTGAAGGGATTGATTGTAGAAGTAACTTGTTTCATATAAGGCTTATCATGAGACACACTAAGGTTGATACATTAATCGATAGTGGATCTCAATCTAACCTCATCTCAGAAGAATTGGTTAAGCAATTGGGGTTAAAAACACAAGTACATCATAATCCTTACACACTTAAATGGATAAGCAATCATCATCAAATGCACTTAACTAAGCAATGCACATTAAAATTTGCAATTTCATCTAAGTGTGTGGATGAGGTAGCATGTGATATAGTGCCACTAAGTGAATGTGGAATGGTCTTAGGTAGTCCATACTTATATGATCGTAAGGCAATCATCTACAAGACAAAGAATCAATATCAATTAACCAAAGCAGGTCAAGATTATGTGGTTCATGCTCATCATGTTAAAGCAGATACAAATATTCAAACAATGGAACAATTAAAGAAGGAATTTCAAGCAATCAACAAACCAATAATTGTTTCAAATGAAGTAATAGATCTTAAGCAAGAAAAGGAAATGATTGTTGAATGGAAAATCAATCATAGTTTGCTTCAAGACAAGCTCATGTCGTGCAAATATTACAAGTATATCAGCTCATTTGCAGTCATAGTTTTTATGTTATCATTAGTAATGTTGTCTACATGGATGATAGTAGCTTCAGTAAGATGTGATAGGGTTCAAATGGCGAACAATATGCTGTCAATTCTCATGATTGTGTTACAGTTGATCTTGATGAGGCAGGTACACAGGACAGAGTTCAGAGATAGAGGACAATCCAGGTGGCCTATCCTGAGCTTGTTGACTGGTCAGTAACCTTTTGGGGACCAAAAGGTCTTTTAGTGGGGAGGTTTGATCCAGAATGGGATCCAGGAGCTTGATGGGGCTCAGAAAGGCCTACAAATTAAATTTCTCAAAATGGCTTCAAAACGAACATGTGTGTAGGCCTCATCGATACGAACCCAACGCAACTTGAACAGGCTCAAAAGAACATTGTATGCTCTTGATATTGTGTTCTGTTTGTTTTCCCAAATAGGTAAAAATTCAATAGGTCAACAGGATAAAAGTCAATGCCGACGTAGGCATGACGTCATGATGACGTAGCATTGAGACACATGGAAGCACAATAACAGGTTGATTGGGAAGATGACAATGATCCATTCAGATGTTGACAAGTGGCACTTTTCGAGAAAATTAAACGGTGCCACGTGGCCCAGGCATGGGCTTCCATGTGGCACCCTAACATTTGATGGTTGGTTAAAAATTTTGGAGTTCATGGGGTTCAACCCCATGACCTCTTGGTATAACAATTCCTTGGGAAAGGTCTGATAACCAATGTGTCGTGGGTAGATATTTTTATTACAACCCACATTATATTTATATAAAGTGAATTATGTGTGTATTGGAGGTAGAAGGGGGTTGGGGCCAAGCCCCAACCCATGGTATTACCTTTACCATAGAACCACAACTACCACTATGGGGGTGCTCCACTATACAGTCAACAAGGGGCATGGATTATGCACCTTCCACCACATGTTTCAAAGTTTAAAACCACCAGTGCATGGATTTGGGGGGCTAATGCCATGAATTCAGGGTGCTTTACACTTGTTGGGCGTGTATATAGAGGTGCGGTCCTAAATTCTTATTATTTACACCATATGACCACTATATGTGGGCTAGGGGCTGGCGCTTGGCCACCTATATGTCATATGACCCTATCTTTGCACGCACGCTGAGCCCCTTTGGGCTATTTTTTATTTTTTATACACAGATTTTAGGTGGGTCTTTTTGCCTTTAGTTTGGCCCCAATTGGGCATTTGTTGAGATTTTTGGCCCTTTTGGGAAGATATTGGGCCCTTTTTGAGGCCAAATCTTGGGGGGAAATTGGGAGATGGTTACCAACTTCATATCTATATAAACCAGGCCTTCTTGAGGCCATGAGAAGAGATTCGGAGCAGGTTTATGCTGAAGATTTTCCAAGCCAAAGCCATTTTTATGCAGGGAAGTTGTTGAGGAGCACACCTTTGTGGGCCATTTTTGGGATCTTCGGTCATCCGATTTGAGTGTCGTTTGTTTTTTTGGGTTCTAGAGATCTAGTAGAATAAGACCAGATCAGTTTTGTAACCTTTTGGAACTGTTGTGATGTACTTATTGAGATTTGAACAGGAATAAGAAAGCCTCACCCACTGAGACAAAGGCCCGAAGATGTAGGCGAGATTTTCGAACTCTGTTATCATATTGGTGTTATGGTTTTTTGTTGTTTTATGCTTCATTTTAGTTCTGTACATGTTCATGTGGCTGCTATATTTCTTCTATAACTTCTTCCTCTTTCATTAATATTCCTAATTGGCTAATCAACACAAGCTTAATAACTCAACCATAATCGTGTAAAATATCTTTTCGGATCAAGTGGTATCAGAGCTAGTTGACATTTGGATTTTAGTTTTGCATGTTAACCAAGGAAAAGATACTTTGTGATGAAGGCGAGCTTGTTGCAGATAATCCATTAATTGGATTGAGAAAGAGAAATTCTCATAGCAAGAAAATGGCATCAGAAGAGGGACTTTCTCAGTATGAGAAAGTGTTTCAAAAAACTTTCTTCGCCATATCGGAGATGATGAAGGTTTTGTACAAGGATTACTTGGAACAGAGAAGACCAAATCTAGGTGAATCTTCAAATGGAAAAGGTGAAGAAGGAGAGGATCCTCCTCAGATTCCTCCTTCACCTCTATCATCACCTCCTTCTTCTCCTTATTCTTCAAGTTCAAGTTCTAAATCCAATGTGTTAGCACTAGAAGTCACCCTCAGATTGCATAGAAGGTAAGCCCAGTACCCATCATTTTTTACAGTAAATTTAAATGAGTTTTAGGTGATCAAATGGAGAGGACTCAATGATAATAATGTTCTAACTCAGAAATTTGGACTAGCATGCATAAGAAATTGAGGTCTGGATTCAACTTCAGTCAGTAAGTTGGAGTAAGGGTGAATAGAGGGAAGAATTTAGTGAGGAGAGTGTAGAGGTTTGTTGTGGACATCAAGTCTTCCAACAACCTAAGGAGGAAAAACTTAAATGCAATATCCTCTTGAATTCAAATCTGAAAGAAACTGAAAGAAATTATAACAACACTATAATCAAACATTCATCATAATACTGTCACAACAATCCATGTGAATCAGTCAATCATGAACTCTCTCAGTTTCAGAGGAAAATAAGATGGAGTAAGAAAGTTGACTTAGATTAACCAAGATGTCTCAAAAAATAAATACATAACCAGAGAACCAGTGTTCTTCATAAAAATATTACAATAGCAGGGAGCCTAGCTCAACCATTCAACCATAACAAAATATCAAAACTGAGTATATATACTCAGAACTGTTGCAACTACCAGGAGTGTGATCGGACAACTGCATTCAAAGTTTTCATTCAGTGCCTGATCTGTTAGACTGTGCAAAATTTCTCATGTCAGGCACAATCTTGCCTCAGTTATGTGCTTTGTAGGAAAATCCGTCCAGAAGGAAGATTTGAATTGACAATCTGCACTCACGGCCGTTCTCAGCCTACTTTCCATTTATGGAATGATTTGAAGTTTCAACCACCACTCCCATTTCCATTAAATTCCTTCATCAATATTGGGATGAGGCATGACACCCATGAATGTTCCAGGTGATGCACACGACTTCTTCGAGTCAATCCCAGCGCCTTGAGGCCATGCAGATCTTCTACTATGACAAAAAATGGGCACTTTCGGCCTTTCAAACTTCAAAATATATTTTCCCCAAGCAAAACCTCTGGAGATAAGGATATGATGATGCGTAGCTCCTAGATTAGGATGGTTGATATCCACTTCGGGGCTCCGGAAAAATCCAAACTCAAATCTCTCTTACCTTCTGTGCTTTTACCCGGAGCTGTCGATCTACTGACTTGTGTCCTCTTCAATCAATGGTTCTTTTCCTGCTTTGAGACTTTGACCCCTTCAACCATATCAACGCCCCTTGTACTCCCTCCTCGATCAACGATCGGGATCTCCTTTGAGTCTTCAGGACTTCAGACACTTTGAAACTTTGCAATGTTTAACTCCCACAATTCTCCAGAGCGCCAAACTCTGAAGAGAGGGATCTGCCTCCACGTTTCCTCAGCTTTTGATGGCTCATATTATTTTGGGAGTTTGGGCTTTGGCACTTTGGGAATTCCACACACTTCTCACTTCGAAACTGCTAAAGATTATTTCCCCGAACACTTGGATAAACTTCCACCTGTCTCTTTAAAAATCAATGTCTCATCCTCTCTTAAGGCCTTTTGCTCCGGCGCTATACTTCATGCAAATTTTAAGATTTCGAACGCCCGCGAGCTGCTAATATGAATTCCACATGGAATTATCATCGTTGAAATTTGAACCTGCCTTTTTTCTTGATTTGGGTCCAAAACGGACCGCTCAAAGTGTCACTCTTTGAGCCCGCGGTTGTGGCCTGTGTAAACAAGACTTGGATGACTGGATAGGGGCTTGGGAAAACAACAGGACGAGTGATTGAAACAAAAGGATATGGGTGTTCATATTTAGAGGAAAACAAAAAGGCTTCGGGCCGAGACTTTTTCAGGTAAGACATCATGGAAAACTAGGCTTTTTAAACAAAAAGGGGCAAACAAAACCGACTTTACCAATCAAAGGGGAAACTTTAAGACTTGGTCTACGAAAAGGAGAGAGACAGGGAAAAATTACAGACTTAGGTAGAAACCACAAACCCACGGGACTCTGACAAGTTCATGTGATAACATTTAGCTCCATAGGGGATGGAATGCTCCCTGTGAGCTACCAAGAACAAGTAGTTCTAGTGCCTTAGTTGTTGGGTTATGGATTCGATCTCAAAACATTTCGCCGAAGGCTGACATGTACACTATTTTACTCATAAAAAGGAAAACAAACACACATGCCTAAGAAAGAGCTTATTTATGTACATTCTTAGTCTAACTGATTTTTACAAAGCATTAGGTGAAAGAAAACTTCCACCATAACCACCTTGACTGTTCGATAATATAATTCTTCTCTTTACTGCAAATAATCCATAAAAGGTAAGGGAAGTATGACACCATAAAGAAAACATGTATTGGAACACTGGAAATACCTCCAAATGATGATAATATGAACAATTTTGCAGGCTCCAATGCTTTTTGAAAACATAGTTTCATATATAACCCCACAAGGTCACAAAATTTATAATCAGGAAAGCTCGGTTGGTAAGAATTTACCTCCTGATCTTCATGGTTACTCACCCATCATTTGATGTTCTCAGAGTGTACATGTGGGTAGAGCACTGATGCGGGTCGGTTGATCCCAGGTGATACTTGCTCATTTGCAGGTTCAAGATAGGAGATAAACTGCACCTTTAGCTCCTCCATTTATCCTTTGTCTTCTCCGATAACATATGCTAGCTGAGAGTAAGAAGTCTCTTCATGTGTATCCATGGATGGCTCTTTCTCTCTATCATGCTTCTCTTGGTAGGAGCTTTCGCTTTCATAAGAAGATTGACAGCCTATGCTTTCTTCTTTTGAATACTCTTCAAGGGTAGGTGAGCGCATAACTCTTTTATCTTGCAAAGAGAAAAGAGCAATATATTGATTCTTTTATTCAACCATTTCTTCTTTTAAATCTGAGACAACATGTGTAATAGGGGTGTAAAATAATTCATCCATAGTTATGCCATCATCAGTGCTATCATCAATCATATCTGGAAGGAATTCCTCTTGTGAAATAGAGAGAGAAACATTTTCATATGTATTTGCAAAATACTCACTTTCATCCTTGCTTTCTCTCTCAATCAGATCTTCACCGGGATCATCACATGAGGAACACTCTATCGTCTGCAGAATGTGGAGTGAAAACCTCTTACAATAGTCATAAAAAATAAGATGAGCTGGGTAAATCTTCACGTAATACGAATTAAAAGCATTGTGAAAATCCTTCAAAAAATGGATACTAGTAGAAGGGAGAGATAGACACCATCCAAGAGCATCTTCTTCTAAAGAAAAACTAAACATCTTGATCTAGACATCCTCGTGAAAGAAGCCATGTTCAAGCATGCATACATGAAATCTTAATAAGTGCTCACTGGGATGGTCATGCTTACTTCCTCTGAATCTTGGAAGATAATCATCCCATTCCTTTATAGCCGGCACTAGATGTGGATAACCAGATATGGCTGAGAAATTGAAAGGGGAAAAAAATTGAGCCAAGATAGCCGAGAGATGTGGCTCCTCCTTTTCTCCTTCATGGCTCTCCCCAAGATTAGTTTCACAATCACTATAAACATGAACCATGGAAAATATCTTATCTTCGTCATCTTCGTTGGAATATCCATCAAAAGTTGTTTGTTCTTGGTCAGTATCCGACATCACTTCTTCATCATAAGCAAGGCTGCCAAGAACATCTATTTAAAGGACCAAAATATCCTTTACATTTTCTTCATAAGCGAAGCAAGCGAAATCTAACTCCAATCCCTCTATTCTTGCAAAAAAAGATTTTACCAGTTCCATTAACTCCTCCGAGGTATATCCTTTATTCTTACAGATTTCGCAAGAATGAACTATGTCCTGAACACCATATCTATATTCCTCACAACAACTATGATGAATTAACTCAGAGGAATAAAAAATTTGACATTGTTGGCCCTTGACCAAGTTTTGAGGATCCTTGGTCATGTTTGACCTATTTTGGGACTTCGACAGGTTGTCAAAGGCGGAGCACAAGTCGAAGTGGAGATCACGGGATCTCGGCCCCCTATTTAAGGATTTTGGGGTTTTGGGATATGTAACGGGTATGGGGATGTCGACCCATGGGTTTACCCATGTTTAGGCCCTTTTGTAATGTATAAATAGATGTTTAGGTGATGTAAGTAGTAAGTTACTAGTGGTTGAGGGCTTGGTACCTTGCTAAGTGCTAAGTGAAAATTGTAAATGCTTTGTGTATGTTGTGTTGAGAACTTGCAGAGCTAAGTGCAAGTGATTGTAAGAGGCTGTGTAAAGGCTTTGTGATGTAACCTAGCTCGGGGAAGGAGGATCTAGCGAAGTGTGCACATATCTCATGTCCTATGCGGAGTAGGATCTTGTGGCTCTGTGCATGTAGAGGATTGATAGAAGAAAATAAAGAGAAGAAGAGTTGGTGGACGTAGCCCCGGGCTGGGGGTGAACCACGGATATCTTGTGTTGTGGTTTCTTTGTGCATTGTGAATGTTTTATGGTTTATATGACTAATTCTTAGTGTAATTATGTATGCTTAGATGAATATGATAGCTTAGTGCCTGAGATGTGAATAAGATGCTAGATCTAATCTATGTTGATGTGCTTAGTGCTTGAATATATTAGATCTGGATGAATATTGTGCTGCTATGTAATTAGGGCTTATATGCACTGTGAACTAAGGTTAAATACTGATGAATAATGACTGCAAAGTGCTTTGTTAAGGTGTTATAATCACATATATGTGTCCCAGCTAAGTTTGCAGGCATCTGAGTCCTGCAACCACCCCTTCTTCTACCTCGGGTGAGACTTTATCTACTTCACAGGTGTTGCCGAAAGGGTCGATAGTTAGGGTTTTGTTGGTGCGTTTCTGAAGCATTGAACCCTGGGTCTGCCCCTATGCCAACAAATGGTTCAGTTAACAGGACCTAAAACTGTGATTGTTGGGAACTGAAGAAAAGAGGAAGCTCTTTGCGTAGATTTGTTGCCCTAGTGCGCATTATCCTACTTGACTTGTAAAGCTCTGTTCTAAGAAGAGAAGTCATATATAAAGAAAATAGATAAGATATTGAAGCTGTGTTCTGTGATAAAGGTAAGAAAAGTGAAAAGTTTTGATTGAAAAGGTAAGATAAGTGGAATTTTTTGTTTCAAAAGTATGGATCTAGGTATGCTTGATAAATTTTGTCCTAGATTGGAAACTAGGGCACAACTAGAAGAAAGAATATTTGATATGAGTAGATCTGATAAGAATAGTGAAATATATGTTATCCCTATGCATAGAAAGAATGTTTGGACTAACAAATGGATGCAGGATCCTAGAAATAATTTTTTGCAGGTTAACTACTATGATCCTAGTGTGTGGTATAGGAAAGGTTGTGGATAATTTAAAAGAAAAAGAGGATTAACCCTTTATTACAATTGGAGAAGACTGGGGCATATTGCTAAGGAATGCCCTGGTAGAAGACCTAGATATATTTGTTGTAAAGCTATGGATCATGAAGTTTTGGATTTCCCTAGAATGATTGTTAAGCTTGAAAGGATGAATATGAGACAAGAAAACCCTGAGAAGGGTCAAGCAACTAAGAACAGGGAAGAACCCTAGAAAGAATCAGAGAATGTATTACTACAAATGTAAGAAACCATGAATGATCACAGAAATATCAACTTATCAGATATATTCAAAGAAAAAGAGTGCATAGAAACAAGAATAAGAAACTTCGATATTAACTGTGTTCTGGATGAGGAAACACAGGTGAATATCATGACAAAAAGAACCTAAGAAATTTTAGGGAAGCCTGTTATTAGTCCTTCATTAGGAGGAATAGGATTATTTAGAGGAAAGTTGATAAACCTATGTGGAAGACTTACCTAGATATCTATGAGTACTCATGGAAATTTGACAGAGGAAAGGTTGTTAAATTTATTGAAAGCAATGCCCCATTTGCGATGTTACTAGGAAAAACCTAGATTGAGAAGGATTAGACCAGGAGAAAAGAAGAGGAAGCCCTAGAACAGAAGAAGAAAGAACTGAGAGACTTCATGATGAAGAAGATAGAACACTTACTAAAAGAACAAGAGGATCAGTCAAATCTACTAAGGACCAGAAATACGGATGTCAAAAATGAAATAACCTAGGAAGAATTACAATATCTGTCTGTATAGGACAATAGAGCACCTACCCCAGACGAAGAAGAAGTATTTCTCTCTAACCCTATGAAAGAATCTCAACAGTGCAAAGTTACTATGTTGAGTACAGATAAGAATTAGAATGGAAAGAAGAATATCGAGACGAAGATCATAGGGAAGAAGGCTAGAAAGGTCAGTAAGAAGAGAGAAAAGCTAGAAAAGTTGCAGGAGGTTCCAGAAGAAACTTCGTAGAAGGAAGGATTGCAAAACGGGAACTTCGTCGAGATATCAGAACATCGCAACATGGCACTTCTCCATGGAGAAGCAATATAACCATTGAAGTCATTATGACCGTTAGACCGACGCTCCCAAAGGGTTATAACAACAGTTGTGACTAGAAATCTCGCCATCATACCATTGGAACCACACCGTAACGGAAAAAACAGCATTGATGAGGGCTTCTCGCCCATTGGAGAGATTTTTACCTCATTGTCTACTTAGTCCGTCGATTGTTGCACTGAGAACACTTTTATGAATTTTATCTGAGCCAACTCATTGCTACCGTGTTGTGTTTACTAAGATCGACACTTGTTCTATTGCATTGAGCATTCATTCATCGACCCGAGTTATCTGATCTTGAGCATGCATGTCGGACGAACTCAGTGTCGTAGAGAAGTTGGTTGAAGAAGTTATAATTGATCTAATGGTCAAAAAATTAATGTCTGCGGGGATTCAGGCTTCATCGACGAGAGGAGTGCAAGCCTCCCCATCGACTTCTCGCGGATCTGGACCATCCCAAGTTGCAGCAGAGAAAAGAACCAAACATCGAGATGACTTGGCGAATGCAAAGTTAATCCCGACTATCTTTCCTGACTACATCCTGCCTCTCGCTGGCGTGATAAGTTGTGACAGTGTCCCAAGGGACTTTGATTACACTCTAGTTACTGCATACCTCCCAAAGGGGATACGTATAGTTCAACCACAGTTGGATAATATCATGGAATTAAAATTCAGCGACTTCAACCTAGGGGATCGCAAGAACCACAGTATGTTTGCTCCTCACAGGTATTTGACTAGGATGAAGGGGAAGAACTCGAGGATAATCCCCCAACAATGGACTATGGACCTCACACAGTCCACTGTCCTAAATGTAATGAAGATACTACATTTTGGAATACACCAGGAGGTTAACGCATGTGTTAAGCTCCTACTGTCATGCTTCCATGGTGGCTATCTATGGCTAGACAGACGCATAACTGTCCATCCGACGATGATCCATAAGATCACCGAATTAAGCATGTAGGGACCCGACCCACAATACTTCTACCCAGGAAAGGTTGCAGACCGCGCTCTGGCACAGAGGATTAAAGACACATATGGAAATGTAGAAAAGAGGATCCAAGGCTAGAAGGTAGCTTCCATCCAGAATGGCGCAGTGTGCCTGGCCTGCCAGCTAATCATAGGAAAGCTAGTGAGAAATAATAGACCTATGAAGGTCACAGGGTTCGTTGTCGACCTCGCTGGAAAATGCGTGGAATGACTCCAGATGAACTAGGTGAAGTACTTAGTCAACCATCTAGAATTGGATTTTCGTGAAGCTCAAGATCAGGCTATGAGTTCCATTTTAGCTGGTTGTTGATCCTCATCATGTTTACTGCTTGGGAGATGCCGAAAGTTGCGACCTTCCCAGAAATTGAGCCATTCGAGCCACTCACTGTGAAGTTCACCATGCCCTGGTACTTGAGCGATATGGGGAAACAATGGCAGTTGAATGTGGTATTCCATACATACTATATCCAGTTAAAGAGGGCTATTGAAGTTGTCCCTCGTATGACGTCAAACACTCTACACTGATTCAGACCCCTTATGAGGTTTCGCGCAGATCAACACTTCATTTATATCACTATCCATGCAAATGAGAGTAAAGAAGAGCTTCGGTAATACTATAAGCTCACAGAGGAGGACCTAGAAGAGATAACCAAGGATTGGCTTGCAGATCTCCTTATCCCTGTTGACCCCGCAGAAATATCCGACCCTAAACAAATCAGAATCTAGGAGACCACTTGTGAAGCACATGATACACCTGGAATTAGTAGAAGGAAGAAGACCGAAGATGTCTAGCAGTTGAGCAGTGCCTCAGAAGAAATCGCTTCAGAATCACCAGGACGAGGAGGTGATGATGAAGTATATAAAGAAGAGACCAATGGAAAAGAAGATCAACATAAGTAAGGCGACGTAACACCACCTAGAGATCTCATTGATGAGGTTGATCCCTCCAATAAAAGGAAGATTCCCCCCATGAAACCTACTAACTAAAATAAGTCCAAATATACTAAGACTAAGCTGCAAACTGTACTCACACTCGATGATTTTGACTTCATCATCGTAGTTGTATCAGATGCCTCGTAGGACATTCTGCAGAACAATGAAGCCAAACAAGCAGCCATGTATGATATAATTGAGATAGAACTAAGAGGGGTACATCAGGCCCTTCACTCCAGTCGTGTAGTTTCCATTGTGCCCCCTCCATCAGAAGAACCAGAGTTGGGATATGAGCCTACCCAACTCCGCAGAATAGCTGATGTGACTGAAGCTTGTCTTCATCGCACACAAGAAGAAAAGGAACATGCCATAGTGGCCCTAAAAAAAGCACAAGAGGAAGTGATAGAGAAACACTGAGTTGCGCAGCAGGAGAAGGATGACCTCCAAACGTAGTTCAACAAGGTGAAAGAGTAGATCTAGAAAGAGAAGGATCATTTGCTCATAGAGAATCTCGGAGTCAAAGAAGCAGTCAGCAGAGCACTTCGCTCTATGACAGGCTTAGAGAAAAAGGAGGAAGACCTAGTGGAACATCAAGTAGCACAGCTTGTTGAAGCCATCCAACAACTGCAATAGAGAATCGTAGATCTGGAGCTATGAACAGTGCCAAGAACTCCACAAGACATACGAGACCAAAGAGAAGCCACTGCCTGGAGCGCAGTTGAGAGGATCATAGCATTAGCTTTGGAATGTAAACAGCTTAGCAGTAGAAGTTGTTATCGGACTAATCGGTAGGTGCAGACACTAACAGATCTCCCTAGATCCACCTAGATCTAGAACAAAATAGGACAGGACATGACTCTTTCCCTAAGTTTTGACCATTGAATCAGCTAGTAGGGAGGAACAAGTAACATACCTTTGTATCGCTTCCTAGGGTCTCTGTTGCTCCTGCTTTGCTCCAGTGCTCTCGTGAGGTCAAGACAAAGACAACACAAACCAACCAAAGTGAAGGTAGAAAAATATATTCAACTGTCAACTTATGTGTATGATCAAGGAATTACACAATAAAGTGAGAATGACTTTATAGGAAAAGGACATGTCATTGTATCATATTAATCGAAAGTAGAAGATACAACTTGATTGCCTTGATGTCGCAAGCTTCCTTTCGGTGGTTCTTGGCTCCAACACACACACTTTCTCGATCCTTGTATGAAGAAGATCCAATTCCTCTTGATAGACTTGCTAGAGTCTCCAAGCTCCTATTCAAGCTAGGTCCTTCACACAATTCTTTCACCAATTCTCCAATGAATCTTGCTTAACCTTTCCCATGAGAATCTCATCAATATATAGGGGAGGATGAGATGGTTACTTGGATAAGAATGATCCCACAATATCAGGGAAATC
>SNQJ01S0050585.1:109157-122085 GCA_010110895.2 Picea sitchensis
GTTAGAGTACTGACATTTATGTATATTTTATGTACAGATATGGGACCGGTGCGCCCAGCGGACTTCACGAGGACTCGACGATGTCCTCGACCGGAGGCAGGACTAGCAGCAGTCGGTGGACCAACAGCCGCAAGGGAACCTCCAGTCGGAGAGGCTGAGAGAGTTTTGAGGCATGTGTTGGCCCTTGTTTAGGGAAGAAAGTGAATATTCAGGAAGAAAGGCAAAGTGTGAACTGCGTGGAAGGCACAGTGACTGATATTGGGTTGAAGTGGTCAAAGAAGTTGAAAAGAAGGAGAAAAGTGAGGGAAAATGAGTCGTTGAACAAGAATACCAAGGAAGACAGATCAGCAAGGAAGATGGATTGTGGAAAACTCAGCAAGCGGAAAAATCCACCAACGGATGCTTTGGAGCACCGCGCGGGAAAGAAGGAAAAAGCCCTAAAAACATGGGTCAAGTTGATCTAGGGTTTTAGACACCTAGGGTTTTGGGATCTAGGGTTTTGACACCTAGATGTTTGTCGTGTAATGTATAAATAAAGGTCTAGAGGACCTGGGATGGGTTGGTTCTGAGTTCATCATTGTGGGTTAAGAGAGTGATTATTATTGATCACATGAGAGAAAGCATTGTTTTGTGAGAATATTGTTGTATTGTAAGATCATCAGCTGGGTGTGAAGATCAACCTTGCATCTCGGTGCGCAAGGAGGGGAGTGATGCAGCCCCCCTCCCCTTTTGGGTTCTATGACCTCCCGGTCTCTGGATCGTTCCTATTCTCAAACCATTTTGGCTCTTTAATTCCTTGCTAGAATCCTGCTCTTTGATCCACAGGTCCAAATAAAACTGCACCCGCACAAACAAGCACCCAATGCAATCTTCCCCATATGACCACAGTTTGTGACCACACGCCTTATCAAAAGGTGCTTCACATTTTGGGACTTCAGGACTTCTTTATGTGAGTCAATCCTGACTCTTGTTCCCGAATTCCCGATTAATGATTTCTCTCCAAGACCAGCTCTACGGTCCTGCGCTATCCCCTTGATCAATGGCTACGATTGTATCACGATTTTGCGTATGGGGATATTCTACGCGAACCAACTCTGACTCTCTATTCCCTAAAATATTGATCTCTGGGTTAAGCACCTAGCTCTCCGCTAGTTCCTCCCTTAATCTCTTGTTCATATGACCCCTTCCTATGACCTGGGGCTAACCCTTCGAGCACATCAGGACTTCGTGCTTCGCAAAGTTGGAACTCAACCCAACGCTTGTCCTTCAAAATCTTGATCCCCAAACTTTCAAAATCCACTTGCCCAGATCAACAGTCACTATCTCTTGTGATCCAACGGATTAGATCAAATCGCTATTTTGGGCCTTGCGAGTTCTTAAAACTCTGCCCTTTGACCTTCTCTAGTAGCAAGTCAATGAAATGTTAATCTCTCCCCATGTGTCCCTCTCGATGGACGGCTAGCTTCAATCGACTCTTAGCTCCCCAGGCATTTTCTCTTGTTTTCACCTTCGTTCTCCCAGTGTCTGATCCTCCGATGTGTGTGGATCTCTACCACTTGTCACTCTAGATCTAATGCTTGGAATGATTTTGCGATTTCATTTTTCGCAAGTTTGTTCCTCTCCTCCTTGCAAATCTCTCGATGTCTAATTTCCCGAACACCCTAGATCTACTGCCACCTATCCCCCCTGATGATGGATGGTTCCGATAATTTCATAACTTTGGTACTTTGAAAAGTTCTCTCTCTTGCGTGTACACGACGTTAAGTCTCATGCACCTTCTTCCGGATCCAACAGTTGTTGGTCCTTCGCACTCGAATCCAACGGATAGGATCCGCTCTTTCCTTTTGTGCTTCCTCTTCTCACTAGACTCAAATATGATGGTCCAAATTCCTCCTCACCACCAATATGATGGTTGTGGTCACTCCTCCTTCTGAGTTTTAGACTTCTCCTGCCTTGGAAGACTTAGTCCGCATTCAAAGGTCTCAGCCTTTGAACTTCTCTCACGAACCCGACTCCTTTGGGTCTCTCTTACACCATTGCAGTGTTATCTCTTCTGAGCTTCTAGACCTAGAATAAGTCTGTCTCTTTCACACTCTTTGCGTTTGTCTCTCATCCCACTTAATTGAACTTCTCTCGGCCTTCTGCACTCCTTGTAGAGATTTTGTGCACAACAACACTATTCCTCTTGAGCTTACGAACTCAAAATGAGTTTTCCTCTATATGCACTCCTTGTGCTTTGACTAGACTCCTGATTGTAGTCTTACAACACTTCATCTTAGTGTTGTCATGGTTCACTCCTTGCACAGGTATTCCTCCAGAGTGTTCGGCAACGTTGCTTCCTCCTTAAGATTCAACTGCTCAGACCTCAGAAGTCCCTATCCCTTTTTCTCATCGAAGGGATATAAGTGCCCTCTTTGAAACTTATGCTCAAGCACTCCTTGTTGAGATGACAGAGTATTCAATAACTCTATGAGTGTCTTCTCCTGGAAACTTCTCTCCTCTCTGAACTCGATAAATAGAGTTCTTTTTTTGCACTCTTTGCACTTGCTCGATGCCCACCTGGCAGATCTCTACAGAACCTTCAGTAGTTATGTCTCCTTGTGCCTTCTCTACACAGTCTTACCTCCAAGGTGTTCAGAAACCTTAAAACCCCCTTTGAGTCTAGAAACTATCCTGGTGTTCCCTCCTGGCACGTTCTCCTCTGAATTCAACAAAGAGATTCAGATGCACACTCCTTGTGCTAGCTACAGAACTTCCCACGTTTTGTTGTGCACTCCTTTCACAGTCTAAAGAACCCAGAATAATATAATAGAACTCAATGAAGATAAAATAAATCTATATTCCTACTGCAAATGAAACTTATCATACATCTACAGTATTCATTCATGAAATACATAAACACATGAACAAATATATGCAGGCAAAACTGTTTTTCTATTATATTTGTGCGTCTATACAGATGATTTACAAAAACTGGACTATAACAAAGTCCCAGTTCTCTCAAGCTCTCTCTCAGAACTATTCTACCTCCTAAGGCCTCTCTACCCATACCTCTCTGTCATTCTCCTCTATCTGAAATCTGATACAAGATCTCCTTACAAAAGAGGGGCTCTGTGAGATCGTCCTCTCTCACCTAACCTCATCTATTACATTGAAGTTTCATAAATGTTTACCCAAACTTGACTATGATCTGGGCCTACTACAAGAAACCCTTTAAATGAAATCCAACCACTACTTGTACAAAGGTATGGCTCGGCATTTACAATCTTACAGCACAAAAATCCGTATAGGATTATTTCAAATTCAAAAATGGTAGGGTCGGTGCCTCTCCCTTTCTCCATTGTGTGTCTGCATGTTGGTGTGCTAGCACATTTGCTGAGGTGGGTGATTCTTCTGCATCATACTCCCCTTCTAGGAAAAACATGAGCTCCTTGTCATGAGCTCCTCTGCTCCAGTGTTGAAATCCACCTGGATCCCAAATTGTCTTCTAGAGTTGTCCTATTGCTCCTCTCCAGCTATGTCGTTGTTGTTGTTGCTACTACTTATGCATATTCTTCTTCTTCTTCCCTGCTTCTATGGAAGGCTCTTCGTTGTTCATATTCCCTTTTTTGACTACTTCTGTTGACCTCAACATCAGCTTCTTGATCTCCTCTATCACTCTACCCAACTACTCCAATGGTTGGCTCTTCTTATGCAGTATTCTTGGCTGCAACTCTTACTTATCAGTGAGTAGATCATCGTGATTTATCATGTCATTTTCTTCTCCTGTGGCACTAGATTTCCATTCTACTGCAAACTTCAATTCTGCAGTCTCACTATTTATTTTTTTCTCGGCTTCCTCCTCTGACATATTGGCTTTTGTCATCTCCTCTGGTGTTGGTTCAAGTCCAACTCCCTCCAACTGTTCATTTGGCTCGTATGCTCCTCCATCTGTCTCCAACTTATCTTGTTGGATGTGCAAGCTTTGCACTATCACCCTCCTTTCTAGGGCTTCCAATTCTTCATACAAATCAGAAAGGTCTATGTTGTTTTCTTCCTCCTCTATTGCAGGCTCTAGTGCTACAGTCATCTCTGTTTCAGCTTCCTGGCTGAAATATTTGAGCCATTCTTCTGAATTCTCCTCTCCTTCTACTAGGGTAGACATCAGTGTCTGCTCCATTTCTTCCTCTTTGACAGTTTATGCTGGTTGTCTTTCTTCTGTTGTTTCACTTTCATCTTGTGCATTGGCCTCTACCTAGTTGTTTGGTAGGAATATCTTTATCCCTCCAATAATCATAATGTACCTATGATATTTCTCCTAGATGGTGAAATTTTTTAACTTGTCATAATCTCCATTCACATGGTATGAAAATCCACATGAATCTCCATCTATCAACACTCCTTGTTGACATGAACTCACTCTTGAGCTCTTGAGACTTTCATACAATCTCATTTTTTTCTTCCTGCCCACCTGGCAATCTATGAGATCAATTGATCCCAACTCATTTCCCACTTGGAAATCTAAACCTTCAACACTTCTCCCTTGGAAGTATACAATACCTTCCACTGATATATTTCCATTTCCCACCTGGTAGTTTACGAGATCTTCATCAGATCTCTTCTCCTCGTCGTCGTTGAGATTTTTCCCAGTCTCTGGTTCACAGATGTGAATCAATTCCTCCTCTGTGTCACTGAGGTTTTCAATATGCCTCAACCACCTTCTTATCAGCCTTCATTTTTCTCTAGCCAAAAATTCCTTTATTGGGCATTCCACCTTCTTCTTCATGGGCCATTCATACACCCAATGCATCTTTGCATTCTGTTGCATTTGAAATGCAAGCTTCTCCATTCTTGCTCTTACCTCGCTGAGCTCCAGATCCATCTTTGGATTGTTCTTCTACTGGTGGTCTTCTCTTTGAACATATCCATGGCCTTCAGTAGCCATTTCTACCTTTTGTCTTCTCTTCTGGAAAACCTATGGATCACTCTACATCTACAAGCATCTCCATATTCTTTTATAGCTCACCTAGTTGTTTAAAATTCTGTTGTTTCATCCATGCAACAACCTTCTCACAGGGCGTCAGTACCTTGTCTTCCTTTCACCAGTTGTCTATATTCAAACTCTTGTTTATGATACCACCTAATCTTATCATTTCATATCCTTTCACTATCTCTCCTTCTTGTCTATTGTCTACAAACAAAATTTGGCATTCACCTCTTTCTCCTTTCACCTAAAATCTACAAACAAAAAATATCAACTCTGATACCACCTGATGGTGTGTATCAGAGTATATCCTTTATCTACTTTCTGCTACAGAAATTAAACAATCTGAGATCTGATACCACCTGATGGTATCAGACTATCTCCTTACTTACTCTGCCTCCCTCTACCTGCAGTCTATAGATAGAAAGTGGCTCTGATACCACCTGATGGTGTGTATCAGAGTATTTTCTTTATCTACTCTCTGCTACAAAAATTAAACAATATGAGCTCTGATACCACATGTCGATATCAGACTATCTACTTACTTACTCTACCTCCCTCTGCCTACAATCTACAGACGTAAAGTGGCTCTGATGCCACCTAATGCAGCCCCCCTCCCCTTCGGGGTTCTACGACCTCTCGTTCTCTAGATCATTTATATTCTCGAGCCATTTTGGCTCTTCGATTCCCTACTGGAATCCTGCTCTTTGATCCACGGGTCCAAATGAAACTGCACTGGTGCAAAAAAGCACCCGACGCAATCTTCCCCATATGACCACAGGCTATGACCGCACGCCTTATCAAAAGGCACTTTACATTTCGGGACTTCGGGACTTCTGTATGTGAGTCAATCCTGACTCCTATTCCCAAATCCCTGATTGACGATTTATCTCCAAGACTAGATCTATGGTCTTGCTCTATCCCCTCGATCGATGGTAACAATCATATCACGATTTCACGTATCGAGATATTCTATGCGAACCAACTCTGACTCTCCATTCCTTGAAATCCCGATATTCAGGTTAAGCACCTGACTCTCCGCTAGTTCCTCCCTTAATCTCCTATTCATATGTCCCCTTCCTGTGACCTAGGTCTGACCCTTCGAGTGCGTCAGGATTTCACACTTCGTGAAGTTGGAACTCAACCCAACGCTTGTCCTTCAAAATCTCGATCCCCAAATTTCTGAAATCCACTTGCCCAGATCAACAGTCACTATCTCTTGTGATCCTACGCTTTAGATCAAATCGCTATTTTGGGCCTCGCGAGTTATTAAAACTCTTCCCTTTGACCTTCTCTAGTAGAGAGTCAGTGAAATGATGATATCTCACCACGTGTCCCTCTCAATGGATGGCTAGGATCAATCGGCTCTCAGCTCCCCAGGTATTTGCTCTTGTTTTCACCTTCATTCTCCCGGTGTCTGATCCTCCGATGTGTGTGGATATTCTCTACCTATCACTCCATATCTAACGGCTGGAATGATTTTATGATTTCACGTTTCACGAGTTTGTTCCTCTCCTCCTTGTAAATCTCCCAATGTCTGATTTCCCGAACACCCTGGATCTGTTGCCACATGTCCCCCCTGACGATGGACTATCATTTCAGAACTTCGGTACTTTGACAAGTCTGATCTCCTATGTGTACATAGTGTTAAGGCTCGTGCACCTTCTTCCGGATCCAACGGTTGCTAATCCTTCACACTCGAATACAACGGATGGGATCCGTTCTTTCCTTCTGTGCTTCCTCTGCTCACTGGACTCAAATTTGATGGTCTGGATTCCTCCTCATCACAAATCTGATGGTTGTGGTCACTCCTCCTCTTGAGTTTTAGAATTCCCCCGCCTTGGAAGACTTAGTCTACGTTCAAAGGTCTCGACCTTTAAACTTCTCTCACAAACCCGACTCCTTTGGGTCTCCCTTACGCCATTGCAGTGTTATCTCTTCTGAGATTCCAGACCTAGAATAAGTTTGTCTCTTTCACACTCTCTGTGTTTGTCTCTTAGTCCACTTAATTGAACTGCTCTCGACCTTCTCCACTCCTTGCAGATATTTTCTACACAATGGCACTATTCCTCCTGAGCTTATGAACTTGAAACGAGTTTGCCTATACTTGGACTCCTTGTGCTCTAACTAGCCTCCTGATGGTGGTCTTACAGCACTTCGTCTGAGTGTTGGCCTGGTGTACTCCTTGAACAGGTCTTCCTCCAAATTATTCGGCAACTCTTCTTCCTCCTCGAGCTTCAATTGCTCGGACCTCAGAGGTCCCTGTCCCTTTCCCTCATTGAAAAGATATAAGTTCCCTCTTGGCAACTTATGCTCAAGCACTCCTTGCTGATCTGACAGAGTATTCAATAACTTTGTGAGTGTCTTCTCCTAGACACTTCTCTCCTCTCTGAACTCAATAAATAGAGTTATTCTCGTGCACTCTTTTCACTTGCTCGATGCCCACCTAGCAAAGCTCCACAGAACCTCCAGTAGTTCTATCTCCTTGTTCCTTCTCTACATAGTCTTACCTCCAAGGTGTTTGACAACCTTGAAAACCCTTTTGAGTCTATAAACTATCCTAGTGTGCCCTCCTGGCACATTCTCCTCTGAATTCAACAAAGAGATTTGGATGCGCACTCCTTGCGCTGTCTACAGAACTTCCCACGTTTTGTTGTGCACTCCTTGCATAGCCTAATGAACTGAGAATAATATAATAGAACTCGATGAAGATAAAATAAATCTATCTTCCTACTGTAAATGAAACTTATCATACATCTATAGTATTCATTCATGAAATACATAAACACATGAACAACAATATGTAGGAAAAACTTATTTTCTATTATCTCTGTGCATCTATACAGATGATTTACAAAAACTGGATTGTAACAAAGTCCCAGTTCTCGCAAGCTCTGTCTCTCAGAACTATTCTACCTCCTAAGGCCTCTCTACCCAGACCTCTCTATCATTCTCCTCTATCTAAAATCTGATACAATATCTCCATACAAAAGAGGGGCTCTGCGAGCTCATCCTCTCTCACCTAACCTCATCTATTACATTGAAGTTTCATAAATGTTTACAGAGGTTGTTGGCATTGGATGAGGCCTTGAAATCAATGTCAGCGATATGGTGGGGAACACACAAGAAGAACATCGTGGAATGGGTGAAATGTCACACTTTGATGACAGTGTTCTTTTCAGACCAAATAGAAGGGTGCGAAGTTCAATACACGGGTCAGAGCTATCTGAAGTACCATGTGAAAAATTGTGAGGAGGCCTGGAGTAGCATTCCTCAAGAGAAATGGGTGCATAAATTAATTAACATGTTGGACACAATGCCTATTAATTGGTATCTTCAAGCAGAATTGCGCCTCACCACTGTAGATTGGTACGGTATGACTCAAAACTTTGTAGCTACATTTTTATTTGAAATTCAGTACCCCACAATAGATCAAGCTCTACAAGTTGTAAGACAGAAAGTATTTGAGGAGACACCTAACCTCCCTATGGAGCAAAAAGAGGATGAATGGACTGCACCTCTTCAGAAACTACAAGGTTGTTACAATATCAATGTTGATGAAGACAATGATCCCAGGAATGTGAACATCGCAGAAACTGAAGGACAGAGAGACATAGAAGGACCAGGAGTCGAATTACCTTTTATTGGACAGCCAATCAAAATCAAGAAAGTTAATATTGGAACAGAGAAAGCACCTAAGCTCGCAAACATTGGAGATTATTGGGATGATGCCACTATTGACAAGATCACAGAACTATTGCATGAATATCAAGACTTGTTCCCAACCAAGTTGACAGACATGAAGGGCATTAAAGGTCCCATGGGAGAAATGAAGATCCCCTTGAAACCAGATGCAAGTCTATTCAAGACGAGACCTTACAGACTGAATCCCAAATATAAGCAGAAATTCAAGATTGAATTAGATAGAATGTTGGAAGCAGGAATCATAGAACCTATTGAGGAATCAAAATGGATTAGCCCTATGGTGGTCCAAGATAAGAAGTTGGGAGAGATCAGAATCTATGTAGATTTAAGGAAGTTGAATGATGCATGCTTACATGATCCATTCCCTACACCATTTATTGATGAAGTGTTAGATAATGTGGGAGGACAGGAAGTTTACTCCTTCATAGATGGATTTTTAGGTTATCATCAAATCATGATGTCTAAGGAAGATTTCCATAAGACCACGTTTGCAATAGTATGGGGTTCTTTACAGTACATAGTGATACGTTTCAGACTGAATAATTCACCAACCATCTTTTCTAGGTTGGTGTTCGAAGCATTCAAGGAATTTTTACATAAATTTTTGGAAGCATATTTTGATGATTGGACTGTTTTTAGCTTATTGAAAAACCATATTGAATGTTTGAGACTAATGTTGGATAAGTGTAGGCAATGTCATATTTCCCTGAAACTGAAGAAGTGTGTATTCTTTTCTCCCTTTGGAGTGTTGTTAGGCCATATTGTGTGTAAGCGGGGGTTGTTGGTAGATCCTTCCAAGATTGCCATCATTGTTGATCTACCTCCTCCTACTTCGGTTAGACAGTTGCGCACTGCGCTGGGACATACAAAATACTACAGAAAGTTAATCAAGGGTTATGCACAGATAACAACACCTATGGAGAATTTATTAAAGAAATATTTCCAGTTCTAATGGTCAGAGGAATGTCAGCAGAGCTTCGACACACTGAAACAGAAAATAGTCACTGCGCCCATTCTGGTTTTCCCAAATTGGAGTAAGGAATTCCATGTGCATGTTGATGCTTCATCTATTGCATTAGGAGCAGTGTTAGAAAAACTAGGAGCAGGATATATTGATCATCTGTTATCCTTTTCTAGGAGGAATCTCTCTACAACTGAGATAAATTACACTACCACTGAGAGAGAAGGTTTATCCATGGTGTATGCGCTGCAGAAGTTTCGACACTAATTGTTGGGAGGACATTTTAAGATGTTCACAAATCACTCTACATTGAAGTACCTAGTCAACAATCCAGTGTTTGGGGGAAGAATATGCATATGGCTACTGTTATTCCAAGAATATGATTTTGAGATTGTGGTCAAGCCAGGGAGAATGAACAAGGGACATCACCACTTGTCTAGGTTAGAACATGGAGAGGAACCTACCAGTTTGGAGGATACACTACCAGATGCACAATTGATGGCCATCAGAAAGGTTGATGATCACTTAACCTAGATATTCCAGTTCCTATTAACAGGAATGGCACCCTACGAATATACAGTCATTCAGAAGAAACAGCTGGTAGTTTGTGTTGCAGAGTTTTCACTTATAGTTGGACAGATTTATAAGATGGGACCCGATGAGATCTTGAGGAGAAGTGTTATGGAGGTAGAAAGACAATTGATTTTGGCAGAAGCACATGAGGGCATCATAGGAGGACATTATGAATGAAAATAATCAACGCAGAAGGTTCTCAGAGCTGGCCTCTGGTGGCCCACTTTACACAAAGATGCTAAGGAATACTACAAAGCCTGTGATGTATGCCAAAGAGTTGGGAAACATTCTAGAAGAGATTAGTTGTCTTTAACACCGCAATTAACATTACATGCATTCAATAAATGGGCCATTGATTTTGTGGGACCTATCAACCCACCAGGAAAGCGCACAGGAGCTCGTTGCATCATCATTGTGACCGAGTATTTGACTAGATGGGCAGAAGCAAGAGCAGTTAAGGACTGTAGTGCAACTACAACTGCGCGATTCATATTTGATGATATCATAACCCGATTTGGATGCCCAAAGACCCTGATGAGTGATCAAGGTACGCATTTTATTAATAAGACTATTGAAGCCTTAACTCAGGAATTTGAATTTCATCATCAGAAGAGTACGCCATACCACCCACAAGCGAATGGAACAGTCAAAGCTTTCAATAAGACCTTAGAGACAATGTTGACGAAGATTTTTAATGTAAATAGAGATGATTGGGATTTGAGAGTACCAGTAGTACTATGGGCATATCAAACCACTTACAAGAAGCTGACAATGCAGACTCCCTTTAAGTTAGTTTATAGTCTGTAAAAAGTGGTACCTATGGAATATTTGGTTCCTAGTCTAAGAATCGCAGCATTCATAGATATGGATGACATTGTCGTTGTTGAAAATAGGCTCGCTCAGTTGGTAGAACTGGAAAAAGATAATTTCATTGCAGGATTCCATCAGCAGGTACAAAAGGAATGAGAGAAGGCCTACCATGACAGACATATCAAGAAGAAATCATTTAGCCAAGGAGATCTGGTATTGGTATATGACAACAAGTTCATAAAGCATCCAAGAAAGTTTAGGACACATTGGCTTGGGCCATATGAGGTTGCCTATGTTACAGAAGGAGGAGTTGTGCAGTTGAATACTTTGAATAGAGAATGGAAGGAAGGTTTAGTGAATGGGAGCTGGTTGAAATTGTACTATGAGAACCAGCTTCCTCGTAACTCTCAATAAAAGAATAAAAACAAGGGTCTAGTTACTAGGTGCAGTTGAAACTGGGTACCAGACACAGAAAAGGCAGTCTGCACAAGGAAGGGAGGGACGGAGCAGAAAGCACAGGCTAATCTGCGTAGTCTGAAGTCAAAGTAAAACAGAAGGTTCAGACCTGCAGTGCCTCAAGACGAGTCACTTGTGAGTTTTGGGGGGCTGTTGGCCCTTGGTTAGGGAAGAAAGCAAAGATTCAGGAAGAAAGGTGAAGTACGAACTGCGCGGAAGGCACAATGACTGATATTGGGTTGAAGTGGTTGAAGAAGATGAAAAGAAGGAGCGAAGTGAGGGAAAATGAGTCGTTGAAAAAGAAGACCGAGGAGGATAGATCATCAAGGAATATGGATCGTGGACAACTCAACAAGAAGAAAAATTCACCAACAGCTGCTTTGGAACATCGCTTGGGAAAGAAGGAAAAAGCCTTGAAAACATGAGTCAAGTTGATATAGGGTTTTAGACACCTAGGGTTTTGGGATCTAGGGTTTTGATACCTAGACATTTGTTGTGTAATGTATAAATAAAGGTCTAGAGGACCTAGGATGGGTTGGTTCTGAGTTCGTCAGTGTGGGTTAAGAGAGTGATTATTATTGATTGCATGAGAGAAAACATTGTATTGTGAGAATATTGTTGTATTGTAAGATCTTCAGCGGGGTGTGAAGATCAACCTTACAGTTGGGTGCGCAAGGAGGGGAGAGAATAAGGGAAAGAGAGAGAGATATGCAAGCTAAGTGCACAAATAGAACTGTATGTTTTCATATAATATATCAAGAAACCCAGTTTTGTGGATGTGTCCCTAGGGAGAGGGTGAACCACTTATATCTTATTGTTATGTCTGATTGATGATGTCTTATTTTCCTTCTGTTATTATGTTATTGCATTATTGTGCTAGATCTTAGATATAGTTGTGCGAAGTAGATTTAAGTTGGTAAAGGAATAACTAGATCTCCGTGTGTTGTTCTTTCGAATCCACTTGCATTTCCTCTAGTTGTAGACACATATGTCCTGCAACCCCCCTATTGCTACTTCGGGTGATACTGCATCTGCTCCGCGGGTGTTGTCGAAAGGGCCAATAGTTAGGGCTTGTTGGTGTGTTGTTAGAGTTGAACCCTAGGTCTACCCCTGTGCCAACAACGGGTAGAGTGGAACCTCACCGTGCTCACTCATACAGTTCCTATGGTCGAGATCAAGGATCTCCCTCCTTCTATGCCACCTCATGTAGTGGGGGTGCCACGGACTTGGGTCCAACTTTTTCAGCGTTTGGCCAATGTTTTCATTCACTACGGCAGGGCCAATAGGCTCTAAGATTATATAGGCTGGACTATTTTGTGTCGAGGACACCTTTTGTATATTTTTGAGGGGATAAGCCCCGTGATGTATACTGAACCTTATTTTTTGAGGCGTTCGCTCCCACTTATTTACTCCGGACATTTGTTTTGACACACACACACACACACACACACACACACACA
>SNQJ01S0050585.1:122167-143327 GCA_010110895.2 Picea sitchensis
GTCTTATGGATCACATTTTTTACAAATGTATGTCAATGTGTATGTGTGTGCTTATTATTCTGTGTGTGCAACATGTCAATCTAATACTTGATTAGCTATAGTATCTGTCATTTGATTTAATCTCCTAAGAACATGGATATATGTAACGTAATCAAAGTAATGCTCTAAGAGAATACATTAGTAAATTTGGGTCATTTTTTGATGGCTATTTCGACACTCTTGCGATGTTATGTCGTGGATATTGGGATGAATTTTGGGTCTCCCAAATGTTGCTTCGCGTGATGTGGAAAGTGTGATGAACCTGAAAAAACGTCGCAAGAGTGACGACACTAGGAAGTTGTCACAAAAGCGACAAAGAAGAGATATTGTTGCCAGAGTGACAAGGAAGGGAAATTGTCGAAAGAGCGACAAGGAAGGGAAATCATTGAAAGGGTGACAAGGAAGGGAAATCGTCACAAGAGCGACTAGCTATGAAAATCGTTGCAAGAGAGACAAGGTGGAAAGATCGTCACAAGAGAGACAATACAGGGAGAGCGTCGCAAGAGAGACACTATAGGGAGATCGTCGCATGAGAGAAAATATAGGGAGATTGTCACAAGAGCGAAAAGCTGAAGAAATGTTGCAACGAAACAACTATCTACAGGATCGTCGTAACAACGACGAGTGCAAGGTATCTTGTGACGAAATTGCTATACAATTTTTCGTCGATTGTATAGCAATTTCGTCACAAGATTTATTGAGGTCATCACTCTTGTGACGACATATATTTATTTAAAAAAAAAAAAATTGATGCCCTTATCGACAGTTGCAGACAAAGAAAAAGTAAGCCTTTTCCAGAACGCATCACTCTTGTCAATGACAGGTCGGGAATCAATTATAGTTGTGTAGTGTATAACTGCATTGACATGAATTTCTTTACAATGTTTAAAGATGACTAGATCAAAGTTAAAAATAGCAATTAGGGTTTAACATGGATTCACATATAATTAACATCCCATTATAACAATTGGAGTGCATTGATGGGGGTCATAAATAATCAAAATTAGTGATTTTAAAGGGAAGCACAACTAGATGTTAATGTTTCTAATTTCCATAGTGACAAGCAACCAGAATCCCATCCTCGTGAATTTAAAGAGGAAAAGGATACCAATAATATCCAACATCAATTGTTGATGACACAATATGAATTTGTGAGGGATAGAACCACCTTAAAATCTTCAAGTGGGGAGAAATTCCAAGAGCAGATAGAAGGTGGAGAAATTATATTCACATAGATATAATAAGAGGTTGCATGTCATAAAGGTTATTGAGTTGAAGACACTCTTTCCCCTTACTATGGTTGTATAGATCTTATGACAGAAGCTAAATGATTGGGTGAAGGCTATCATGGTGAGTGCATTGATTTCAATCATATTCCATAGCAGTTCATAATGATAGATGGAAAATTGTGGTGGTTCATAGTAACCAAGTTCATGACACGGGGTTGCATGTATGTGTTTGTACATGGTAGGCACCCATGAATTCACAGATGATAGATGATAGATTAGAGTGGTACATGGTAGTTTTACAACGTTGAAGTGAGTGACAACATGTAAATTTGGTTGCACTCGATGACAAATGGTTATATGGACATTGGTAAATTTATAGTTTTAATTCATTTTTTGATTAATTTTATTTGTTGATAGTTCTAGGTAGTAGAACATATAATTATGTCCCATCTACATTCTTTCTATGTATAGAAAATGGGAATTAAGAAGTTTTAATAACTTTGAAAAATATTTTGAATTTTCAAATATTTATTTGAATACTATATTATTCACAAGTTTATAAAATATTGGCACTTTGTTATGGAATGTAATAACTAATATAAATTCAAACTCTAAACTAAAAGTATGTCCATGCTATGGTATGAACTAATAAGAGAATTAAAGGGAAAAAAAGTTTGTAATTGAGAAAATTTGTAAATTAACAATATAGTTTGTGATATTATCTTTCAGAGATAATTTAATCTGTTTAATTGAAAAAACTATAAGAAACATTTTTTTTTGTAAGCTAGAAGTTTATATTACCTTTAAAAGACAAAACTTACAGCATATATCCATGACACTAGTGCTAAGGTTGCCAACGAAGGAAACCAACCCCACCACCAAGTGTTAAAGTTCCAAAAAACTTGTCCATAATGGCTGAAAGAAGACACTATTACAATAGTAGTTGGGGCATAGTCTATGATCATACACAAAGAGATGTCCCTATGATCTTACTATCCATACTGAAACTAAGAAAATCAAAATAGAACAGATCATGTAAATTATTTACTATGATAACTGCTAGGAAAATCATGCCTGGATGACTTAGGCCATTTTGGAGTCATGACTGAATGAAGTAAATTTTATGGACCACACCTCTATTGTAGATATTCTGAGCCTAAATCCAGGATCCAAACAAACTTTTTTGCCATCAATTCTTTCTAAAACTCTTGTTCATCATTGTCCCTGCATAGCTCCAATATGAGGTCACATTGAATGTTCGTAAACCTAGGAGGAGGAGGTGTCTGCACCTAGGGACTAGAGGCATTACCAGTTTCAGGATTGGCCACAGGAAAACCAGAGGATGAGGGAGGAGTGAAGACTTGTTTGATTTCTTTAGAAAACATGAATAGAGGAGGACAACTACGTTCCATGACTATGTGGCACTGGCACTCCCAGACGAAACCATACGCCTGAGATACTTTGTGACCACGATCACAGAGACCAAAAAAATTGCCACCGGATCGTTTCAAGTTGCCTCATTCCCTAGGCATTAACACGACACGATGATAGAAGAGAAAAAGTCGAGCAGAGAAAGGAGGCGAAGGCGGAACACAGAAGATAAACCAGATGAAAGGAAGCGGGGTGATGAAGAGGGGGATGGACCAAAATGAACCAGAATTGGGGAAAGAAAATCCTAAAAGATTCCTCTAAATGTAGTCGCCAGCCATTAAGGAGTTGTACTGATATGATTCTGAGTGAATCTGAAATCCAATGCTCTCACACTAAGGAGATCCATCGGAAAATCCAAATGAGATAAGGGTTGTAAGAACATGATGAACAAGATTAAATGAGCACTGACAACAATCAACCTCAGGGAATGTTGGGGAGGTTGCAAGTTGACATAAACATAAGGTGGCATCATATCAACGTGACACCCCATCAGGGGACAAACTGTAAGCAACATTAAAATAAGATATTATAAGGAAAAAAACTAGTTTTTAACCAAGAGATTTTATAAATTAATAATATAAAAATAAAAAAGTATATTTAAAACAAAATAAAAAGTTTACTCAAGCTTGCCATCTGAGTGGTTTAGTTTTGTGGCATTTGCATGATGGTATTTTATTATATCAATGATATAATGGAAGATACAGAAATAAGGGACTATTAGTTTTTCAGTGAGAACATAAGTGATGATTTTTAAGTTATTCTCATATTTATGTGCCTTCCAATCATTTTGTTATCTATTAGAAACATTGCATTTGCAAAGTAGGTGGAGGTGTTGACGAATTGCTACTGTGTTTTTGTCATCATGCTTGGTAATTTCACACAAAATATAAATAACAAATAGAGTATTTTTTTTCTTCATATCCATATTGAGATATCAAGTAAGCATGATATGGCTCTTCTATTGTTGGCAAATTTTATCTATTGAGTAGTTTGATCAATGTCCAAAATAAATTCATCATTAACTAATTTAGTGTTTAATTTATTAGTAATGTTTTTCAATGATGTAAAGACTCCATGGATCAACTCTATCATTTTTTGCCAATGATGGAACTTTTCTTAATCATAGGGATTGGTAACGATTTTTTGCTAGCATAATGGTTATCGTCTAGTTGGGAGGATTTTGGTTTCAAACATTTACCTTTTTGTTTTTCAACATGTTTGTGGGAGTGCCTTGTATCTTAGCCATCATGATATTTGGTCAATGTATTGGTTTGACCATGTTTGACTTAAACACTTTTTATGTACATTTAAGTCAATTTGGACAATGGACAAATATGTGTTAAGTAACTTGTTGTATATACCATGAGTCATTATGAATGCATTGAATGTTGTATAAGTTAAGTTGAGATTTATAACATGCATGACTATATAATGAGCATTAGAATACCTGGGTGTTTAACCCAATTTTAGACCACGCCTAAGGTAATTTCCATGCTAGATAAGTTGAGATAGTAACACGACACTAATGATCCAATAAAATAATAGAGAACTAACGTTACTTTTGTAAATAAGTTGTAAATGTATTTTAAAAATAACTCATATTACAATAGTAATTAACAAATAAATTATATTTTGTACCAATGAGTTTTTTATCAATACACCTGCATAGTTTCACTACCACATGGATGGGAGATGACACATGAGAGGGCATGCAAGAACATTCCACACCCTTTGTCTCGAGACATATGTTCTCTCATTTGCAATGTTGGCCTCCTCAACTATGTTGACGAGGCAATATTGTTGAGGGTGAAGAATCAATTTATATTACATCCAATTCATTAGTGGGATAAAGGATGCCAAACATTGTGGGTGGGGGTGAGCAAGTAATTTATCTCATGAAAGCATGATATGTATTTATCTCTACATTATCCAAGAGGGAATGGGATGATCCTTATTTTCCCAATATGCCTAATATGTCACTATTTCGATGCAGATGGACTACATGGACAAGCATTGTAGTGTCGAGGTGGTTAGAGCAGGCAAACATAAGGTGAAATGTAGGACAACTCATTGTTTCCAATTTCGAGCATGAAGATTTCAAAGGACGTGAGGGGAATTTTCACTATCCTCTACACCTTGATTTGTTCTCTTGGTGATGAGAAGTGGATATACTAAAAGCTAATATATTGTGATGATCATATTATTGAGTATCACGCACTTTATGGGTGTAGCATGATACTTTCAAGATGTTTTTTTTTCTTCATGCAGTGTTAACCTTAGATTATTATTATGGCACTAGTGGGAGATTGGGGTAATTCCCTTAAGAATTTGAGTTGTATCATATATTTTTTGAGAGGTTTCCAACCATTCAACTTGAATTTAACTTTCTCCCTCACTTTGAATTGATTCTCATCTATAAGATGATTTGGGGGAGTTTGATGCCCAAAGTGGGGTAGCCTATAATGCCTTGCAAACCCATACTTCAATGATTGACATGTTTGGGCATTTAAATTAGCCTCATTTGGATTTTTACCATATGCCTCCACATGTGTTGGTTTGTCATTCACCCTCAGTCTAGTTCCAATTATGTTGATGGGTTGAAATGGCTCACTCAACAACAAGGGTTCACCCTAGTGAGAAGTCCCAATTATATTGATCCTTATTTGATATAGGGAAGCCATCCATATTTTGTCCTAGTAGTCATTATTGATTTGGGTTTTACCAATTGTGGTATAGAAATGGTGAATAAAACACATAACCAAACATGTTACCACCATTATACCTAGCAATAAGTTGACTATGAAATTAAAAACATGAATATGAATAAATAGTTGCAAAACCCAAAATAGTTTTGTATTAGTCAACTAATTACAACTTCATGCCTACAGGTTTAGACAAATATTTCTAGAAAATAGAAATAAGAATGCAAACTATAAACATGAGATAGTCTACAATGTAAAGGATGTTCCTACAACAACCATAATTCTCAATAGATACAGAAGAATATTCCACGACATATTCATCATAGGAATCACATCTCTCCATAAAATGCTTGACCAAAGGTGACTAGCATCCTTGTTTCCACTTTTCACTATTTCATATGTAATGTCTTCAGATTAAAATTTATAATCTCCTTTTTAGTATCAATACCTAGATGTTGTTGCCACAAGATACATAAGATGAAAATATACAAACTTTGAATAATATTTTAGAAAAAATAATTTAACATAAAGAAGTCAATTGGAAACTTAATAAGATTCTCAAGTTTACTTCCTTGAGTTGAATCTCCTTTCATGGGATATGACATTGGTCACTTTGATAATGATTTTAAGGACACATTAGTTGAAATGTTGTGTTATTGGGTTTCTAGGGCATTGACAATGTGCCCATATTTTCATTTTTCGAATTTGAAACAATGATAAGTAATCTTATAAAACTTGTAACAATAAAGTTTCATATCTTAACAAGACCTTTACAATGGTACAAATATGACACAAAACAAATTTTGGGTTCAAAAGTTATGGTGAAAATACTAAATTATGTGTTTCACAAGTTGCAAAAATATGCATGTTGCATCTCACACAAAGTTCAAAGTTCACATATCACACGTCGCACCAAGTTCAAGTTTTTCATGTCACATGTCACACCAAGTTCAAAGTTAACAAGTCAAACCAAGTTCAAAGTTCACGTGTATGGAACAGATGTTTTTTTCATGTTCCATATCGCATGTCGCAACATTTTCAAAGATGGATGTCGCATGTCACAAGATTTTGAAAGATGCATGTCACAAGTTGTAATATTTTTTAAGTTCTTTTTACATCTTCCAGAAACTTCTTATTGCATCTTCCCAAAAATTTATTTTTGCATGTTCCACCAAGTTTAAAGTTTTCACATTGCTTGGAAAATATGCTTTCCACATGTCACATGTCACAAGACTTTAAAAGTTGCATAAATCATGTCACAAGATTTTGGAAGTTGCATATTTCATATTCAAGTTCTTTTTGTTTCCTAGACTCCATAGCCCAAGCATGAGGCATCAGGTCTTGCTTGGATTCTCACATTATATCTTAAAATACAAAGACATTACCATTCTTTAAAGACAAAGAGATACAAGTTTGGAACTCTTGAAACCCACAAACAAACAAGCATGTAAAATTTAAATCCAAACTTGAACAATTCAATCTCTTAAATTTCACATTTACCAATGCCTTCAAATTGCTATGATGATATCCATGGAGCCACAAATTGATGCAGAAATCGTATGTCAAGGCCAATAGAACCAATAGAACCAAGGAGTATTGAATCAATATATACCAAGTCTAAGAGACGCTGAAATTATCATTAAATGTATAACAAAATTACATTCACAAATATATACAAGCCATAGAAATAGCCTTGTTTATATTATCAGATGAAAAAGTACCCATAATGTAAATGAATTATATGAATCATTACATGTTCAGCTATATAATGTACATCTAACTGTCTTATAAAATTATTACACATCATGAATTTCTTTTAGTCTTATTTTGTGTTTTCCAAGTCTTAAGTAATTCATCCATCTCCATGTCTTCATTTACTGGGTTCTCTTCAGCAACTGATGTTGTTTTAGTCCTTTCATGTTGAGCACGTCTGGTCTCATACCCACAGCATGGATGCTTCTGTGAGGAGCCATCACCTACAAAAACAAAAAATATTAAATTTATATGGCCAATTTTTAAACATCTTTGAATTAGTTCATTAATATTAAAAAAAAACTCTGCAATGTAATTATTTACCTGGTCCTCTAGTCGGCACCGTTGGAATGGCTGTCAGCATGTTCACCTGATCTTCAGGTCAAGGAGGATCAACTGTGACATTCTCTTCCATTGAAACATCAAAATTTATAAGTACAAAATTTATAAGTATATGATTAATATACAGCCATTTAACCGTCGTGGGCCTCAGTCACAGAAACATCTTGGGGCTGTTGGGGAGCACCATAATATTCTGGTTGTGTTGCACTATCAATGTTATGTTTTCCTGTACTAATGTTTTCATTGATAGTGCTACTCCCCTGATTAAAACAAAGTAAGACATTAAATTATGGACGATGTCAAACATTTACATATTTTATAAGTAATGAAAGGTTAATGTGGACTGATTTTTATTTACTTTATCCCGCAAACTAGATCTTGGGGTCTGCCCCATGATTTTCCTATGATCAACCACATATTTATAACCATACTTGTAACCAAGTTGGAGGTCTTCCTCCGTGGTTTCAGTTCTGAAGTCATCACCCTGCATTGCATAAGGGTATGATTTTTTAATGTTTTTGGCTGCAATTACCTGAAAGTTGTAAGGTGATACAAATAATATTTTTAAGATGTTTGGGTACTTACGATTCATGACTGTAACCTCGAGTAGCCTCCCTGGCCTAGCTTTTTTTGGCCATGTTTGGAAATCCTTTCTTTGGTTTCCTTTGAAGTGTCAGGAAACCTATCATCAAAATTTTCAAGTATGTTATATATAACCACACTTTTATTTAGATCTAAAGAAAATTAAAGCTAGTATTGAAATCAAAATATTGTAATTTACCGTGGTGTACCAGTTATTTTTTCTCCTGATTTTTCAAATTCTTCTCTTTTTCATCATCAATGATCGCCTTCCACTCCCTCTCTGGAATTGAGGGAGGACACTCATACCTAGGATTTCCTGCCAAGCTTCGTCTATAAACATCCCGCGTATATTTTAAATATTCGCCCGCTGCAGAGGTGACCGTTTTTTTATTGAATGTGTCTACTCCAAAGAGGCCTTCAATATAATCCATAAGTTCCTTTTTGAGGTTGGAATTCTGGAAATTCCACCTCATGCGTAAGGTTTCCCCAAAAATCAACAAGGCCTTTCTCTTTAGGTGCCTATAAAAATGGTAGTTTCCTACACACAAAAAGATATGATCATTAATTTAAAATTAATAATCTAGATGATTTGTGTATGAGATGGACAACATTAAACGATTAAAATATGAATTAAAACTACTTGAGAGTCTTGATTGTTTTAATGGAAGTCCATTATCGTCGACCAAAAATGTGCACGGAAGGGTCCCCGTTCTTGTCACACGTCTAGCTCCAGGAAATGCAACCATGTCAACAACATCACCAGCCTCATCTATGTCACCATATCTAGACTCTGACCGATGTGTAGATGTCTAACGGTGCATGTCATGGCTCCTATATAAATTAGGTGTGGAAGATGGAGAAGTAAATAGTACTCTAGCAGCTGTATGACCGCTTGCATCAGGACTTTGTAGTGTCTCTACAACACCACTAATACCAACACTAGGTTGAACAGGCTCCAAAAATCTCTTTATAAAAAAGAAAATGTTTTTTCGTGAGATAATGTAAAAGTTAAAGAACAAAGTTTCATAATTGAACATATGAGTACATTAGAAAAAAATACTTTAAATTATGGTTATTACCTTATATGTGTTAAGTTGTGACATAAGGAGATGGATCTTTTCTAGGATGTCGGGAATTTGATTTGGACAATCTAATAAGATAGCAAGTTCCTTGTTCGCTTTAATGATCTTTTTTTAATTAATACCATCGGATCAGGGGATGAATACAACCCCTCCTCATCGGCGGAATAATGATCCACATGGCCTACCAACTACATATAATTTCAACAAAATCAATGTTATTTCAGTAAAATTATATAAGCAAATAATAAAATTCACGTAAAATGAAAGTGGAAATGGATAATCATTTACATGTTTTGCGGCCAACCCTTTTCCACGATCATCCTGCCACATTATAATATAATTAGAACCCCCATATATTTAAAAAATTGTTAACGATAACAAAAAACTGATTGCCACCCAAATAAAATCAACCTCAACGATCAAGCTCCCACATTATTATAAAATTAGGACCGTGAAATATTTAACACAATGTTAAAAATAATAAAAATATATAATGAAATAAGTAGAGGTTTCTTAAAGAGGTGTTTCATAAGTACCCGCACATTATTAGTCGATGTTTCTATTCGATTCAAATGGTAATCCATTGATAAATCTTCCCTGGGAGCTATATTTTTTTATTGCGCACAGGACTACCCGATTCTCTTCGTGTCCCTCATATATGTAATTTGGTTGCTTGTTTGTTGTCTCGGGTCATGTGTTGTTTATAAACCTTGCGATATTGCTAAAATATTTAGGCCTTCCATCAATATAGATAGTCACTCCCTTATTTTTATCCTTGTTTATTAGTTGTATATAATTTGTGGCGAGTGCATATCTCTGCATAATTCGCATGTACCGGACCAACCACATCCAATCATTTTAATTGTAACACGATCTGACATAGTCCATCAATTCAGTTACTGTATTATATTTTACAATTATTCCATCCATCGAAAATAGCCCCAGGCCATGCAGGGAGGATGGTGCAATGTGATATGTCCTATTGTTGACAATGAAGTCAGCATCTATAGGAGGTAGTTCCTTAGGTACCCATTGTTTCACCAGATGCTTATACCTGAGTGGCACCTCTATGTCTCTTACTATCTCATCATCATAAGATCATGATCCTCCTTCGGCAAGAAAAAATTCCATGCGTCTACAAAATTTTCTTCTGACTTTTTCACCTCTGGTCCTTGTTTGCTTATCATATCTACTAGATGCAGTCACATTTCCCTCTATTTTTCCTAATCTTTCCTCACTCGACGAAGAAATATTTGGTAGGTACTTGTTTGGTTGTACCTTCAGTTGCATGTGCACGTGTTGTTAGTCATGAGTAGTCCATTCTCATCCTAGTTCCAATTTTTGAACTTTTTTTTCTATATTCAAAGTTATAAATAAAAAATTTATATCTTTAGTTTTGGATGCACAATTAGACTAGGGTGCAACTACCAATATTAGTAGGGGCACTCATGTATGCGGTGGATTCCCAACTTAGTGAAGGGTATGAATCTCTAGGTGGGTGCACCTTAATTCGACTCACTTATCCATGCAAGTAATATGCACTATGGTTAGATTTCACACTATGGAATAGTGATCAACCACCTAATGTAATGTGATGTCCCTCTTGATTTTGGACATATTAATGTGATAACACTAAGGACGTGATAATTTTATCATATGTATCTAAGAAAAAAATAGTAGTAAGTTTGTTGTTTGTTGGATTTGTGCAAATTAGAATTATTATAAGAAATGTCCATTGAAGATGAGGGTCAATGCTATGGAGTAATAAATCGAACCATCAGTTGGTGTGCTGAAAATATTGGGTGCTTTAGTTTGCAATACGTCTAAGGCAAGCCAAGAGTAGAACTATACAAATATTAGTTTTGTTCAAGACAAGAGTAGAACTATACAAATATTATTTTTGTTCAAGCCAAGAGTAGAACTATACAAATATTATTTTTGTTCAATCCAAGTTGAAGAATAAGTTAGTTATGGAAATGGTTAACAATAGTGCAACCCACATTTTTATGTAGGAAGTAGTGGTTGTTAAAATCAATGTGCAGTTGAAATTGGTGCAGTCTTTTTTCAAGGCAGTAAAATCTAACACAAGTAGGGTGGTTGGCTTGGCTAAAGGAGCCAAGTTATAGCTTGGACACTAGAGTGTAACTACTAGTTTCAAAGTGGTACCCATGGATGACTTTGAAGTTGTTTTTGTGCAAGAGTTTATGAGGATGTGATAGGTGGCACCAATCCCTCACCTTAACAATTTGTTAAGCTTTGATGACACAAAACTTCACGTAATTCCGATGTTGAGGGGGAAATAGAGTGCAATCACTAGAAGACTACCTTGACTATGATTACAACAACCAATCATGCAATAGTGCAACCTTGCAAAGAGGAAGTTGGAGGTTTTAAGACATCAAAGAAGATCGCGATTGTAAGTTTTTGGTAACCTTTGGTGGATGAAGGCGCACACAAAAAGGTGTTTACTAGGTTTGAATCCATAGTAAATAACATTATGTCTCATTGTATACAATATCCAAAGTAGTGGATGTTTATTTACAGAATCAAGATGGTCTAAATTTTCATTGGATGGTTCATTTAACTTAAGCGGTTCTAGAAATAATTATGTAGAATTTAAGGAAGGAATGGATTCCAATGTTAGTGTTTCTAGTGGCATTGGTGGCCACTTTCCATCCTTTTATCACTAAACAAAATCATAGGATGACTCGCTACTAGGTTGGAAGGTAGTGGAGCCAAAGCACCCCACAAGGAAGTAAGTGCCTAGTTTGGTGTAAGTTGGTATGACTTAGCATATTTTAAATGCGGGATCGGGGACTTGAGCCTATTAAAGAGAGAATCACATACAAAGAAGTGAATTAGAAAATCCGAGTAGTAGTGATTGATTCTACAACACATTATGATGTACTTTCATGGTTTTCAATGTAGAATTGGAATAGCTACCTAGCTTGTTTGAAGGCATGAAGACAAAGGTGTACTAAGGCATGGGAAATTGGAGTTGAAGGTAAGTACAAGTGTGTGTTGCAATGTGAAGAAATTGAAGTGATTTTAGTTGAAAATGGATGGTGAGTCTTTATAGTATAGTAGTTAGTTGACAGAGACATGTAGAATTTACGAGGATGTTGTTGGGGAAACATTGAACATAAGTGGGGGAGGATGTAAGGATTTTTGTTTTCCCATAAATAACAAATGCACCTTCCACGTGTACTATCTTGATCAAGGTGAAGGAAAATGGGATGAGTCAGTTGTGACTTAGGAACTTCACATGGCATAGCCACACACATTACAAGTTGCATTGCAATATGAGTGAGGTTCTCACTAGAGAGAAACAAGTTGTGCATATGGTGCATAGTGATTTGTCTTAAGTTGTGATGAAAAAAGTTTCATTGTCTTGGTGGAGAAAAGGGATGATAAATCTTAATGGAGAATGCATCGTAGTCAAAGATGGAAGAGTGTGAATTTATAGGTTGGATAGGTCTACGACATGATAAGGTTGTAGGTAGCAAGTGAGTCACTAGAAAGAACACTGCAACAAGGAACACCTTAGTGGAAGTGTTTTGGGTTGCAACACTTGACATGCATAACTTAGTTGAGAAGATGGGTGTGGGAGAGTCACCCACTAATGAGTGGTGTGGTAACAATTGAAGCATTGTGTTCAGTGCTATAGTGTCTTATGGAAGCATTCAAGGTGAGACAGAGTTTGTAGTGACAACGATCCAAGGAGGGAGAACGCTAACAAGATCTTCAGGAGAACTACTCCAATTTGAGGCCTACAAGAGGAAAAAATCAGTTTCTATAAAGCAAGACTGCAATCAGCATGTAGGTCCAAGTTTGCAAGCAAGACATATAGAAACACTTAATGACTACATGGATTTCCCCCTGCTTTTGAAGGTGGGAATGTGGTCTACTATGTTGATAATTCCCAAAAGGTGGTGGGGGAACAAAACTCCTCCCTACAAGTAATTTCCTTTTTCTTGTCTAATCAATTGAGTTAAATAGGATAATAAGGGCTTGGAAGTCTCAAATAGTTGTGTTAGTTGAATTCCATCTAGTTCTTAGTCAACTTAGTAATGTAGATTGGGGTTGTAAATATGATTTGAAAGGGAGCCTCTTTTATAGTGGAGTGCTTGTAATGTGGAAAGACATTGTAAATGTCAACCAAATAAGTTTTATGGCAGACAATTCAAGACATTAAGTTATTACCCACGTCCCAACAAATGGTCAGTAACTATGTATTGTCAGAATCCATGCACCTACTAATCCTAGAGACAAAGAAAGATATGCATTCTAGGGTACAAATTAATATTGGAGAAGCTTTGGCTCGAGGAAATTTTAACAATGCCTCTTATTCGTGTGTTGCAAAAGGGGTTTTGAAGAATATTGAAAGAGGAATCTCCACCTACAATTTCAACTTCATATGTGCATTGGAGAGTAAGCTACACCAATTTTTATTTGAACCTATATTTCAAGTATTTGTTGCTTAAGAATTAATGGCAACACCACATTTTTGTGAAGATAAAAAATGGATTAATCTTAGTGAATGGTTGCATATTATAAGGGGAAAGTGGGACGATGTATTTACAATACAACTATATTTGGGTGGTGAACTTTTTATGTGGTGTATTTACAATACAACTACATTCCTTGGATAAGGTTTGGAGTAGGACATTAACATTCCTTGGCTAAGGTTTGGAATTTTTTTATTGTAAGGGGCCAATTGTTGTTGCTACACATTTACTTTGCTTGTTTAGAATATATCAAGGATAGAAGTTCAAGGTAATGTTTGAGGAACCATCAATATAGATGTATCAAGAGTACTCATGGATCTAAGGGATAATGGAATGGTTGATGGGGATACCCAAGGTTCAATTGGGCCATGGATAGTGAGTGGAGAAACCACTTCAAAGAAAGAAGGAAAGATATATGTTCCATCAAAAGAGGGATATGTTGAAGAGGTTGGGAGAGGGTCGGATCAAGGGAAATAACTATTGATCTAAGAGGAGGGGATTCCCTCTTTCTTGTAAGAGAGGTGAGTTTCAAGCTAAGAGGGAGGTTTAGTGAGTTGAAGTTGAGGACCTCACAATATATCAAGGCCTTGTGAGAACTCTAGCTCAACACCTTGGAGGAAAACTGAATGGTTGTGTATTCCCACCTTCGCCTCCCATACTTGGATGAGTATGTGGTCATATACCATGGATGCAAGAGGGTGGAATGTTTAACATGTTCATGATTGGATTCTATTTTCCCTAAACATTAGTTTTGAGGCTGCATGTATTCCTATCCAAGAGGTTGGGAGAATGTTGGGAGAAAGAAGAGGAACCTCACTTATTTTCGAGAAAAGGGACACAACACTCCCTATTGTAGGGGAAGGCTAGTATAAGAAGTAGCATTTACCAAATAGAGGGGGGATAAAAGTAGTCTTTGACCACTTCCAGAATGGGATCATCCTTTTTAGGCAAGACAAGGACTAAAATATCTTCAAGGGAATTTTATATATTTCCATCAAGGACATGGACAATTCTGATGTGGACAATTTTGCATGGTGGAATTTCTCTCGGACCTCTTCATGAAAGATTGTGAATGTATGGTGAATGTAAAAATATGTGAGATGTGGGTTTATGATAATATTTTGAATTCTCCAATCACATTCTCCATTGACCTTGTGTAAACCATTCCATTTGGTGTTTGTTTCACTAAGTGTTATAAAGAACAATGTTGAAGAATTATAAGATGTAAGTTAGGTATGAGCTATTTGTTACCTCTTTATTCCCTTTTATTTTAATGGTATCCATATATATTTTGTATTGATCAAATGAAGAATTAACCTGGAACTAATGCCATTAGACACAAACTCAATCCTAAGGCCAACTAAGGAGAAAAAATAAGACACACTAATTAATCTAGGAATAAAGCACGCAAACAAACCTTCTCATAAAGAAGCGCTAGTTGGTTATGGAATCCAACATCGCAGAATCAATGCATGAAGGGGTTGAGTTTCGACGGGTGGGAAAGTTACGTTGAAAACCTTCTTAATGAACTAACTCCCTGGTGCAAGTTACCTCACCAAGTAGTGGGCAACCCTCCAAGGAGTTCGAGTGAGTCTAGCCAATGTCAATCCTAGGTACAACAACACCTTCCCTGTGCTATCACCTTGTGTAGGAAGTTTAAAAGATTATGGCATCTATGGTACCACCTACTATACCGAAGCAGAGGGGGAACAATCGACAGTCAACACCAAGACCAACAAAGCAGGGTTGATTACTCTGAGGGCCCCAATGCAACCTCGTGATTGACCCTTGTGTTAGAAGGTCTTCCCAAAGTCAATGATATAGCAACTGGATTTCACTCCCTAACTCAAGGGTTTATGTTTGTTTAGCAGCTTTGGAAATTTATTCTCACAATCCTATTCCAAATCTCTACACCTAAGGTAAGATGGGTTTGAAGAGCCCTAGAAAAGTTGTAGATAAATTTTAATTAGCGCTTGATTTTAGGTTGTTGTTACTCAAAGGAGTGGTCATGAAACTGATGGCATTTTGACTCGACTCTTTAAACCATGCAAGAGGAAAATGAAATGCAAGAATTTCAACTTTGACGAAAAATAGCTATGGGAAGGAGAAAGAGGTTTTAAGCAAAGAAATACTTTCTTGATAGATTACTATGTGTGCAGTACTACTAATGACAAAAAGTATGAGCTAATTATCTGGATAAATGGAAGAAAAATGACCCAAATTTTAAAAATACCATGCAAATGTCATAGTTCACTTAGTAAACCTATACAACATTGAAACAAATGTCATCATTTCTAACATAGTAAAATTTTATGATTATAGAGACCACCATACACATCTTGAATACTCATAAGGATCACAGGGCCTTTGCCTTGTTGACCAATATTTGATCATGTTCATTCATAAAGGGGTTTTTTTCATTATGAAAAATAGAGACAATATATTGTAGGTATTGGTAACCTTGTTGAAGGTAACCCAACCTTGGAGAGAGATATAATACCACCTACATAACAACAATTTTGATGTGAACATGTTCTATAATATTATCAATGATGCAAGCATACCTATGTTCATGATCATGATAATCATGTTAATTACAATATGAAACCATAACTTATGGTTGAAATATGTGATGAATGGGTGTTTCCTTGATGAGGGACCAAAACTATTATAATAAACAAATCCCACTAGAAAAGTGCTTTGAACATGTTGATAGCTAACCATTGATAATCCTATGTTGATGGTTCAAAAATAATGAAAATAGTCATATTACATGTTCATTAGTATTCAACTAGATCTAGCTATGGTCATCATGACGTACAAATTATCCATAAGGTGACATCAGTGAGGGCATGTGTCATTGATTCTAGAAAGGCATTGTTGAAGGCATGAGGTGAAAATGTTAACATGGGGATGGAAAATGGACATAAGGAAACAATGTTAATTAAGCACCATTGAAGGTAGGAGGAGAGTGTTGAGAGGAAGGATATTTCATGGAAATTAAGGCGACCTTATAGCTATAGGCTATAGGATGCAACCGCCAAATATAACCTCTTAGGGAAGATATCAAGGGAGTGGTGACTAGTGTCAACTAAGGAATGTCATATTGAATTGAGCCCTAATCAAGACAATGAACTAAAGGGAGATAATCAAAGATGAACGGATAGAGGAAATAGGTGGTCAATAAGAGGAAAGATAAGACAAGGAAGAGAGGACTAGAAATGATAGGATAATAAAGGTATGATAGGCTATGATTAGGGGACTAGAAAATTGAAGGGGGGAAGAAAACAAGGAGAGTAGGTGTTACCCTAAGAATATCAAGGTGATAATGGAGGATAAAGAGATGGGTAAGACTACCCATAAAGAACCATCAAATGGATAGGTAGTAGGATGGAGTTCCCTATGAATAAGGATACGAATTATAACTTAAGGTATCTTGGATAAAAAAGAGAAAGAAGGGGTAGATTCCATTGGTGAAGGAGGAGTGGAAGGAGGAAGGATCTATTGTAAAGGAAGAGGTTCCAACATGCGAAAAATACAAGGGAGAATTCCACTTGGTCATTGAGGGATTGTGTGAGGAGGAGGAGGCATCGATGTAATATTGGTAACTAAATGGATACCACCCATTGTAGTCAAAGTGTGCTAGAAAGGGATCATTATATAATTTTTTAGAGGCCATGTTAATACTACCTATGAAATGGGATGAAGTCTTTATGTGATCAAGAGGCACATCCTCCCACTATTAGGTTGGGGAAATACTCCAAATGTATTTAATTTAGACTCATATTTATGTTAAGAAGGAAAAGTGTTAATTTGAGAACATACATTTTGTTTCATAGAAGTGTCTTGTTGATATGAAATATATTGTATTAGGGAAGCGCCATGTGGAGAGGTAGAATGTTGGATTTGGATTTTATATGGTGAACCTCATTGGTAAGAGGAACAATTATTCTATTGGTAACTTGAAGGATTCTCTCTTCAAGTTATTGCATTTAGGTCATGAGTTTATTGCATGTGCTACATGGGGTAGTGGGTTGTATGTTATGGGTTTGTATGTTATCACTTTTAACTTCCCTCGCGAGGGATGAGTAAGTCCTGCAACTTGTAACTACCAGCTAGGAACATCACAGTGCAAGATCTCAACATTTAGGTGTCCTATGCTATACATAAAAACAATAAAACCCAATTCAAATCCAACCATTGGGAGTTCTCTACAATCAATTTATACTTCTCGAAGGAATTACATATCGATTTTTCCACCATTTTTTGTGATCCCCTGAGCGTCTTTGTCTTATAAGGGTCTTTATATTTCCTCTTTTGCTTGCATTGTGGTGTAGGGCCTCCTTGCTTCCTTGCTGGGTTGGACTGTCCAAACTCACAGAGAAAACATGTGGAAACAGGGAGCCTCGTCCAAACCTCACATAGCAAACCCGTGACAACAGGGAGCCTCATCCAAACCTGAACCAAGACTGAAAAAATCGGTCGCAACCAGAACTCAAATGATGATAAAATACCTCACAGGGATCCACTAGCTCGTCCAAACCCGAACCTGCAAGAATATGGTCGTCTCGACGCGCGGGGGCTTGAATATGGAATAATTTGTGTTTTGGGTTTTGGTCTCCAAGTCGCGCGCGCTCAAATTTGATTATGCTAGCACAAGAATTGTATTATTGGAGTGTAGATTTAACCTATTTTTGGAGATATTAATGAAGTTGTGCTAATTCGTGCTTATTTTTTCTTCATCCACCAAAAATATAATCCACACGTTGTTATTACAATGGTTCAAAAATTGACATTAAAACTATTAGAACACCCTTTATATGGAATATTTGGTCCAAGAATGGGATGTTGTCCTTATTAAAATCCTTTCCACACCAATAGTGGGTCTCTTGGCCCAATCCATGTTTTTAGGTCTAAAATCAGTGGCTTCTAATGCACTATAAACTTCTTCTAGGTCATGGTGTGGGCCAAAAACCTAACTTTTAAAGCCATAGAATATAGTTCTATGGACCAACTAATTAGTGTGAAGTAGATGGGTCTCAGGTATTCAACACATGGGCATCATTACAAGGTCATAGGCATCATGGATGGGTCTTGGGTCATTAATTGTAGTTAAAGGGGGGAAACAAGAGCCTTCGGCCCTAAACCTTAATTAGAAAGCTCAAGCATTAAGGATGAGTCCTCAAACTACCACATATTACCTTTATAGGGTATCATTAATGTCCAAATGGGATATGGGATCCATGACTAGGTTATTTATGAACTAATAATTAGTATTAAGGTCTAACCAATGTCAAGGGAGAGAAATAATGGCCTTATGCCCTAAATGAAGAGTCTCGAGTCAAGAACCAAAAAGAAAAACCATGAATATTCTCAAGTTATGTCATTGAAATCATCCTTGAACCATGACACAAGACCTTCATATGGTATCTTGGGCCTACTGGAGGGATATGGGTGCCATGAGTAAACCACAACAAAGGCCCTAAAAAAGAACATGTCTTGGTTGCACACATGGCATAGTTATTAGGTACATGGTTAGGGTTTGTAGCACTTGAGTGGGATATGAGGGCCCTAAATGTCACTTCTTAGGCTCAATCATCATGAACAACACCTAAAAACCACAACATAATCCCTCTCTAGGGGGTCCTTGGCATCAAAGTTGGATAAGGAACAACACCTAGAACTATGACATGAACCCTCACTAGGGGATCCTTTTCCTGGGAGGTGGATATGGTTTCCATTAAGATGTTTTCCTCACTAAATACAAATCTCAAGGCATTTTCCATGATCATAATAGGGAAACAATATCCTTATGATGGAAAATAAACCTTCTAGGCATCATGTGTTGTGAACAAGGCCTCCAACTATGGCACATGCCCTCTTTGTGGGTTCTTTTACCTTGGGGTGGTCTTCCAGGTGCCATTAGGTGGTTTTGTGCAAAATGGATGTGTTTAGAGGCCTTAACTGTGCCCAAATAAGGAAAATAAGTCATCTTCCCTTACAAGAAGTTTTTAGTGCTAAAGATTTCATTTTGAAACATGTCAGGGTGAGGGATTTTTACATGTCAAGGTGAGGGAGTCATATTCTCATTTATGAAATTTTGAATTTAAGAAGGATCTAAGCTACTTAATTTATGAAATTTTAAATATTGTTTACCAAACATATACCACTTAAATTTAAGAATTTAATATTTCTATTGCTTAAAAAATTGAATTTGTTTAACAAGCTTGGCCATTAAGCATAAAAAAGATTCATTTAGGGAATAAGGCCCTGATTTTCTTCCCTTGGTGATGATATAAACCTTGAATTACATATATGGTGCAAAACAATTCCTAATGGCACCCATATCCCACTGGAAGGTCAAATATCTCTTAAATAATATCTACATGGTTATTTGAGGCCCATTTCATGGCCCTTGAATTTCAGAACTTTCATAAGGGATATATGGATATATGGCCTATTTCTAAGGGATATATGGAATTTGGGTGGGATATCATGGTCACCATTCATAAGTTTTGGGCATAATGTATAGCAAAGAACATAAGGTGCGTAGGCCCTATTTGAATCTTCTTAGGACCAAGATTTGTGATGTAATCCTTAAACAACCACATAAGATCTATGGCGTAGGGTATCTTTGGAACCATAGGTCTTAAGGTGTGTACCATGACTAGAGAGGAAAAAGAGGGCCTTAGGTCCTAAACATATTTTCTTTGGCTCATTGGCCATTAACAAGGACTCAATCCACCACATCTATCATATTTAATAGACTTATGTGGTGCTTGGGTGGAATATGGGTTCCATTCACAATTTTTTCACACCATGTATGGAACTTAGGTCTTATCCATGGTTAGGGAAAGAACGTATTTAAGAGATATTTGACCTTCCAATCGGATATGGGTGCCAAGGCTATTTGATACCAAGGTTGTTTCAAAGTGATTATTTTTTTTTAATTCCTAACCTCCAAGGGATTTTGGTTTTGCAATTCTTATCCATTTTATTAAGGGAATCCTCATTTCCTTTCTTCTCTTATAGAAAAAATGAAACATTTTCCTCTTCTTTCCTCTAGTATACCAATTGGAATGTATGCTAAGAAATGCTAATAAAAAAGGAAAGCTTCCAATTCTAATGTTATGAGAGTTAACCACCCACCATAAATAACTATCCCTAGGGTCCAATCCCTAGAGACATATCCATTGGATTTTAGCGTGAAGCCCAAGTATTTGAACCCTTAGCTAAAATATAATACTTGAAAAGGTAAAAGTTAGACCGCCTATATTTTTTGGCTATGAGTCAAACCATCAAAAGAAACATAATATCTATGCATGTTTACTTCCTTACCTATAGATTCAATAAAGAAAAAGTGATTCTTTAATACAAGAAGTTTTCTTAATAGAACCAACTCTAAATTATAAGAGGACAACATCTACAAACAATACATGGGAAAGAAAAATATTCCTACCTAATTTTAGTTCTTTTATTTTCCCATTTTGTTG
>SNQJ01S0050585.1:143337-154780 GCA_010110895.2 Picea sitchensis
TGGACAATTCTGATGTGGACAATTTTGCATGGAGGAATTTCTCCCAGACCTCTTCATGAAAGATTGTGAATCTATGGTGCATGTAAAAATATGTGAGATGTGGGTTTATGATAATATTTTGAATTCTCCAATCACATTCTCCATTGACCTTGTGTAAACCATTCCATTTGGTGTTTGTTTCACTAAGTGTTATAAAGAACAATGTTGAAGAATTATAAGACGTAAGTTAGGTATGAGCTATTTGTTACCTCTTTATTCCCTTTTATTTTAATGGTATCCATATATATTTTGTATTGATCAAATGAATAATTAACCTGGAACTAATGCCATTAGACACAAACTCAATCCTAAGACCAACTAAGGAGAAAAAATAACACACTCTAATTAATCTAGGAATCAAGCATGCAAACAAACCTTCTCACAAAGAAGCGATAGTTGGTGATGGAATCCAACATCGCAGAATCAATGCGCGAAGGGGTTGAGTTTCGACGGGTGGGAAAGTTACATTGACAACCTTCTTAACGAACTAACTCCCTGGTGCAAGTTACCTCACTGAGCAGTGGGAAACCCTCCAAGGAGTCCGAGTGAGTCTAGCCAACGTCGATCCCAGGTAAAACACCACCTTCCCTGTGTTATCACCTTGTGTAGGAAGTCTAAAAGATTATGGCATCTATGGTACCACCTACTATGCCAAACCAGCGGGGGGACAATCGACAGTCAACACCAAGACCAACAAAGCAAGTTTGATTAATCTGAGGGCCCCAATGCAACCTCGTGATTGACCCTTGTGTTAGAAGGGCTTCCCAAAGTCAGTGATATAGACACTGGATTTCACTCCCTAACTCAAGGCTTTATGTTTGTTTAGTAGCTTTGGAAATTTATTCTCACAATCCTATTCCAAATCTCTACACCTAAGCTAAGATGGGTTTGAAGAGCCCTAGAAAAGTTGTAGATAAATTTTAATTAGCGCTTGATTTTAGGTTGTTGTTACTCAAAGGAGTGGTCATGAAACTGATGGTGTTTTGACTAGACTCTTTAAACCATGCAAGAGGAAAATGAAATGCAAAAATTTCAACTTTGACAAAAAATAGCTATGTGAAGGAGAAAGAGGTTTTAAGCAAAGAAATAATTTCTTGATAGATTACTATGTGTGCAGTACTGCTAATGACAAAAAGTATGAGCTAATTATCTGGATAAATGGAAGCAAAATGACCCAAATTTTAAAAATACCATGCAAATGTCATAGTTCACTTAGTAAACCTATACAACATTGAAACAAATGTCATCATTTCTAACATAGTAAACTTTTATGATTATAGAGACCACCATACACATCTTGAATACTCATAAGGATCACGGGGGATTTGCCTTGTTGACCAATATTTGATCATGTTCATTCATAAAGGGGTTTTTTTCATTATGAAAAATAGAGTCAATATATTGTAGGTATTGGTAACCTTGTTGAAGGTAACCCAACCTTGGAGAGAGATATAATACCACCTACATAACAACAATTTTGATGTGAACATGTTCTATAATCTTATCAATGATGCAAGCATACCTATGTTCATGATCATGATAATCATGTTAATTACAATATGAAACCATAACTTATGGTTGAAATATGTGATGAATGGGTGTTTCCTTGATGAGGGACCAAAACTATTATAATAAACAAATCCCACTAGAAAAGTGCTTTGAACATGTTGATAGCTAACCATTGATAATCATATGTTGATGGTTTAAAAATAATGAAAATAGTCATATTACATGTTCATTGGTATTCAACTAGATCTAGCTATGGTCATCATGACATACAAATTATCCATAAGGTGACATCAGTGAGGGCATGTGTCATTGATTCTAGAAAGGCATTGTTGAAGGCATGAGGTGAAAATGTTAACATGGGGATGGAAAATGAACATAAGGAAACAACATTAATTAAGCACCATTGAAGGTAGGAGGAGAGTGTTGAGAGGAAGGAAGTTTCATGGAAATGAAGGTGACCTTATAGCTATAGGCTATAGGATGCAACCGCCAAATATAACCTCTTAGGGAAGATAGAAAGGGAGTGTTGACTAGTCTCAACTAAGGAATGTCATATTGAATTCAGCCCTAATCAAGACAATGAACTAAAGGGAGATAATCAAAGATGAATGGATCGAGGAAATAGGTGGTCAATAAGAGTAAAGATAAGACAAATAAGAGAGGACTAGAAATGATAGGATAATAAAGGTATGATAGGCTATGATTAGGGGACTAGAAAAATGGAAGGGGGGAAGAAAACAAGGAGAGTAGGTATTACCCTAAGAATATCAAGGTGATAATGGAGGATAAAGAGATGGGTAAGACTACCCATAAAGAACCATCAAATGGATAGGTAGTAGGATGGAGTTCCCTACAAATAAGGATAAGAATGATAACTTAAGGGATCTTGGATAAAAAAGAGAAAGAAGGGGTAGATTCCATTGGTGAAGGAGGAAGGATCTATTGTAAAGTAATAGGTTCCAACATGGGAAAAATACAAGGGAGAATGTCACTTGGTCATTGAGGGATTGTGTGAGGAGGAGGAGGCATTGATGTAATATTGGTAACTAAATGGATACCACCCATTGTAGTCAAAGTGTGCTAGAAAGGGATCATTATATAATTTTTTAGAGGCCATGTTAATGCTACCTATGAAATGGGATGAAGTCTTTATGCAATCAAGAGGCACATCCTCCCACTATTGGGTTGGGGAAATACTCCAAATGTATTTAATTTAGATTCATATTTGGGTTAAGAAGGAAAAGTGTTAAGTTGAGAACATACATTTTGTTTCATAGAAGTGTCTTGTTGATATGAAATATATTGTATTAGGGAAGTGCCATGTGGAGAGGTAGAATGTTGGATTTGGATTTTATATGGTGAACCTCATTGGTAAGAGGAATGATTATTCTATTGGTAACTTGAAGGATTCTCTCTTCAAGTTATTGCATGTGCTACATGGGGTAGTGGGTTGTATGTTATGGGTTTGTATGTTATCATTTTTAACTTCCCTCTCGAGGGATGAGTAAGTCCTGCAACTTGTAACTACCAGCCAGGAACATCACAATGCAAGATCTCAACATTTAGGTGTCCTATGCTATACATAAAAACAATAAAACCCAATTCAAATCCAACCATTGGGAGTTATCTACAATCAATTTATACTTCTCAAAGGAATTACATATCGATTTTTCCACCATTTGTTGTGATCCCCTGAGTGTCTTTGTCTTATAAGGGTCTTCAAATCTCCTATTTTTCTTACATTGTGGTGTAGGGCCTCCTTGCCTCCTTGTTGGGTTGGACTGTCCAAACCTCATAGAGAAAACACGTGGAAACAGGGAGCCTCGTCCAAACCTCACATAGCAAACTCGCGACAACAGGGAGCCTCGTCCAAACCTGAACCAAGACAGAGAAAATTGGTCGCAACCAGAACTCAAATGATGATAAAATACCTCACAAGGATCCACTAGCTCGTCCAAACCCGAACCTGCAAGAATATGGTTGTCTCGACGCACAAGGGCTCGAATATGGAATAATTTGTGTTTTGGGTTTTGGTCTCCAAGTCGCGCGCGCTCAAATTTGATTATGCTAGCATGAGAACTATATTATTGGAGTGTAGATTTAACCTATTTTTGGAGATATTAATGAATTTGTGCTAATTCGTGCTTATTTTGTCTTCATCCACCAAAAATATAATGCACATGTTGTTATTACAACGGTTCAAAAATTGACATTAAAACTATTAGAACACCCTTTATATGGAATATTTGGTCCAAGAATGGGATGTTGTCCTTATTAAAAGGATTTCCACACCAATAGTGGGTCTCTTGGCCTAATCCATGTTTTTAGGTATAAAATCAGTGGCTTCTAATGCACTATAAACTTCTTCTAGGTCATGGTGTGGGCCAAAAACCTAACTTTTTAGGTCATAGAATATAGTTCTATGGACCAACTAATTAGTGTGAAGTAGATGGGTATCAGGTATTCAACACATGGGCATCATTACAAGTTCATAGCCATCATGGATGGGTCTTGGGTCATTAAGTGTAGTTAAAGGGGGGAAACAAGAGCCTTCGGCCCTAAACCTTAATTAGAAATCTCAAGCATTAAGGATGAGTCCTCAAACTACCAAATATTACCTTTATAGAGTATCATTAATGTCCAAATGGGATATGGGATCCATGAATAGGTTATTTATGAACCAATAATTAGTATTAAGGTCTAATCAATGTCAAGGGAGAGAAATAATGGCCTTATGCCCTAAATGAAGAGTCTCGAGTCAAGAACCAAAAAGAAAAACCATGAAAATTCTCAAGTTATGTCATTGAAATCATCCTTGAACCATGACACAGGACCTTCATATGGTATCTTGGGCCTACTAGAGGGATATGGATGCCATGAGTAAACCACAACAAAGGCCCTAAAAAAGAACATGTCTCAGTTGCACACATGGCATAGTTATTGGGTACATGGTTACAGTTTATAGCACTTAAGTGGGAGATGAGGGCCCTAAATTTCACTTCTTAGGCTAAATCATCATGAACAACACCTAAAAACCACAACATAATCCCTCTCTAGGGGGTCCTTGGCATCAGAGTTGGATAAGGAACAACACCTAGAACTATGACATGAACCCTCACTAGGGGGTCCTTTTCCTGGGAGGTGGATATGGTTTCCATTAAGATGTTTTCCTCACTAAATACAAATCTCAATGAATTTACCATGATCATAATAGGGAAACAATATCCTTATGATGGAAAATAAACCTTCTAGGAATCATGTGTTGTGAACAAGGCCTCCAACTATGGCACATGCCCTCTTTGTGGGTTCTTTTACCTTGTGGTGGTCTTCCAGGTGCCATTAGGTGGTTTTGTACAAAATGGATGTGTTTAGAGGCCTTTACCATGCCCAAATAAGGAAAATAAGTCATCTTGCCTTACAAGAAGTTTTTAGTGCTAAAGATTTCATTTTGAAACATGTCAGGGTGAGGGAGTCATCTTCTCCTTTATGAAATTTGGAATTTAAGGACCTAAGCTACTTAATTTATGAAATTTTAAATAGTGTTTACCAAACATATACCACTTAAATTTAAGAATTTAATATTTCTATTGCTTAAAAATTTGAATTTGTTTAACAATCTTGGCCATTAAGCATAAAAAAGCTTCATTTAGGGAAGAAGGCCCTGATTTTCTTCCCTTGGTGATGATATAAACCTTGAATTACATATATGGTGCAAAACAATTCCTAATGGCACCCATATCCCACTCGAAGGTCAAATATCTCTTAAATAATATCTACATGGTTATTTGAGGCCCATTTCATGGCCCTTGAATTTCAGAACTTTCATAAGGGATATATGGGTATATGGCCTATTTCTAAGGGATATATGGAATTTGGGTGGGATATCATGGTCACCATTCACAAGTTTTGGGCATAATGTATAGAAAATAACATAAGGTGCTTAGGCCCTATTTGAATCTTCTTAGAACCAAGATTTGTGATGTAGTCCTTAAAAAACCACACAAGATCTATGGCGTAGGGTATCTTTGGAACCACTAGTATGTTTTCATAATAATAATAGGTCTCAAGGTGTGTACCATGACTAGAGAGGAAAAAGAGGGCCTTAGGTCCTAAACATATTTTCTTTGGCTTATTGGCCATTAGTAAGGACTCAATCCACCACATCTATCCTATTTAATAGACTTATGTGGTGCTTGGGTCGGATATGGGTTCCATTCACAATTTTTTCACACCATGTATGGAACTTAGGTCTTATCCATGGTCAAGGAAAGAACATATTTAAGAGATATTTGACCTTCCAATCGGATATGGGTGTGAAGGTTGTTTGATACCAAGGTTGTTTCAAAGTGATTTTTTTTTTAATTCCTAACCTCCAAGGGATTTTGGTTTTGCAATTCTTATCCATTTTACTAAGGGAATCCTCATTTCCTTTCTTCTCTTATAGAAAAAATGAAACATTTTCCTCTTCTTTCCTCTAGTATACCAATTGGAATGTATGCTAAGAAATGCTAATAAACAAGGAAAGCTTCCAATTCTAATGTTATGAGAGTTCCACCCACCATAAATAACTATCCCTAGGGTCCAATCCCTAGAGACATATCCATTGGATTTTAGCGTGAAGCCCGAGTATTTGAACCCTTAGCTAAAATATAATACTTGAAAAGGTAAAAGCTAGACCACCTATATTTTATGTCTATGAGTCAAACCATAAAAAGAAACATAATATCTATGCATGTTTACTTCCTTACCTATAGATTCAATAAAGAAAAAGTGATTCTTTAATACAAGAAGTTTTCTTAATAGAACCAACTCCAAATTATAAGAGGACAACATCTACAAACAATACATGGGAAATAAAAATATTCCTACCTAATTTTAGTTCTTTTATTTTCCCATTTTGTTGTATGATTTAATGATCCTTCTTAGTCCTTTGGATACGAATAAGAATGGAAGAGGGCATAGTGGACACCCTTGTTTTTATGAACCAAAGTCCACAAATAACATAAGAATAGAAAGAAGTAGCTCCATTCCTTGATAATGATAAAGAGTTGATGAAAATGAAGCCACTTCAAGGGGAAAACCTCCATAATTAGTGATGATATAAACCTTGAATTACATATATGGTGCAAAAAAAATCCTAATGACACCCATATCCCACCAGAAGGTCAAATATCTCTTAAATAATATCTACATGGTTATTTTAGGCCTAGTTCATGGCCCTTGAATTGTGAATGATACCCATATCCCACCCAAGCACCATAGTCTATTAAATAGGATAGATGTGGTGGTTTGAGGCATTGTTAATGGCCAATGAGCCAAAGAAAATATGTTTAGGACCTAAGGCCCTTTTTTTCTTCTCTATTCATGGCCGAGTTCTTATGACCCATTCTTATTGTTAAAAACATACTAATGGTGCCCATATTCCTAGTTGGAGGCCTTGTTCATGTCCATTAAACACATGAAAGATTCATTTAGGGCATAAGGCACTTGTTTTCATCCCTCAATGATGGTATATGTCTTTAATCTCATATGTGGTGTGAACAAACTCCTAATGGAACCCATATCCCACTTAGAGGCTAAAGATTATTTAGAAATGATATACATGGTTGTTCAAGGCCTAGTGCATGGCCCTTAAACTCAAAAAGATTCATTTGGGACCCAAGTTCCTTTTTTTCCTCCCTTAAACATGGTTTAGTCCTTAAGATCCATTCTTACTCCTTAAAAAAACATATCAATGATGCTAAAGATACCGTACAAAGGTGAAAGATCCCCTACATAGGTCTTGTCTATTTTTTTAATGAATACATCACGAAGTTCTCTCCTGAGAATATTTAAACAAGGAATAATAACCTTATGTTCATTCCTTGGCCATGGTAAATACCCTAAGAATATTTCTCTAGGACCTAAATATAGCATTTTCGTCCTCTGGCCATGGTGTAGGTAATTCTAATACCCATTCTTATTGTTCAAAACATACTAATTTTGTCCATATTCCTAGTCAAAGACATTTTCCATGGCCATTTATCACAAGAAATCTTCTTTTATGGGTTAAGGCCCAAAGACCCATTCTTATTGTATAAGACATATTAATGGTGCCAAATATTCCCCACATAGGATAAATATCCCCTACACAAGTCTTGTGTGGTTATTTGAGGACTACAATATGAATCCTAATACTTACAACATTCAAATAGGGCCTATCTTACTCCCTAACCATGGACAATATCCCATGTGCCTTACATGGTGCATAAAACTTGTGAGTGGTGTCCATATCCCACCCAATGGCCACAAATTCTGAAGAGAGGATTGGTGTGGTGTTTTAAGGCCTTTTTCATGGCCATTAATCCTGAGAAATTTGTGTAGGGCCTAAGGCCATTGTTTTCCTCCCTTGACCATGGTATAGGTTAGGAGATCCATTCTTATTTTGATATGAAAAATATATTAAGGGTTCCCAAATTCCGAATTGGATCCCTTCTTCTTGGCCATTAAGTAAAATAAATGTTTGTTTACAACATAAAGCCCTTGTTTTCCACCCTCAATTATGTTATAAGCCTTGACTTCGGCCATATGTGGTGTGAAAATATTCTTATGGTATCCATTTCCCACTCAAAGGAGAATTGTACCTTACAAAGGTTCTACATGTTTGTTTGAGGCCTATGTCATGGCCCTTAAACTTCAAAATATTTGTTTTGTTCCTAAGGTCCTAATTGTTTTTGTCCCTTGACCATGGTGTAGTCCCCAAGATCCATTGTTTTTGTACAAAACATACTAATGGAATAAAATGTCCCACACAAAGACCGAATATTCGCTACATAAGTCTTTTGTATTTTTTCAAGGACTATGTAACGAATCTCAATTCTAAGAAGATTCAAATAGGACCTAAGAAACTCATGTTCTTTCCTTAACCATGGGTGACATAACACTATCACTCAATATTCAAATTGTTACAGTTCATTGTCATGCATCATGTGTGAGGGCTTGAGCCACCACAAAGGAAACATACAAAGAATATTTGTCTTATGAACAAGATATGGTACTATCCATTTTGAGGTTTGGCATAGAGATTGTTATTATAGAATACACTACATTGCACCATATAATCCCCACACTCCTTGTAAACCATGTAACACCATTCAAAGACACATTATTGCGACGAATTAGCTATACTATCGACGCACTTTTTTCGTCGATAGTATAGCTAATTCATCACAAGATTATTTAAATTTGTCTCTCTTGTGACGATATCAAATGATGCTTGGATTCATTTCATATTTGGTTTATCAACTTGAAATTAAAATTTGATAATTTGCAAGCTAATTGTACCTTGAGTCAAATACAAATATGAAATTGGGGATCATTAACATATCTACTAGAACATATGAAAAATAGGGTTTATGGTTTACATGATGATCAATTTATGATGGAAGAAAGTGGGTGTGTGAGTCAAATTTGAGTCCAGAAACCCTCCCATATCGTTAAGTCATGCGAATAGTCTATCCATGAGAAATTTCAGTGCATACAGAAATAGTTTGAAAAAATTTCAATGTTGGCCCCATTCATAGGTCATTGTTGCCCGTGTCTAGTCCTAGTACAATTTATGTTCCTTGTTCCTTATAAAATTCATTCAACATTACACACGTCCCTGTATCTAGTACTGCAAGGGAGTATTTTTATGGTGTTGATTAAGAAATCAGCGAAAAAGAGGGATTTTTCATCACAACTATGACATGGATACATTGTATATACATTCATGTAGAACCTGAAAGAAAAATGAAGAAAGATTGATGAAAACTTAAAACTTGTGTCAACCAATTTGTGTACTTTGAAAGAAAATTAGGGTTTATGGTTTACATGTTGAATTGATGATGGAAGAAAGTGGGTCTGTGAGTCAAATTTGAGTCCATAAACCCTCCCATATCATTAAGGCATGTGAATAGTCTATCCATATCAAATTTCAGTGCATACAGAAACAGTTTGAAAAAATTTCAATGTTGGCCCCATTCACAAGTCATTGTTGCCTGTGTCTAGTCCTCGTACAATTTTTGTTCCTTGTTCCTTGTTCCTTGTTCCTTGTTCCTTGTAAAATTCGTTCGACAGTACACACGTCCCCTCATATAGTACTGCAAGGGAGTATTTTTATGGTGTTGATTAAGAAATCAACGAAAAAGAGGGATTTTTCATCCCAACTATGACACAGATATAACATTGTATATACATTAATGTAGAACCTGAAAGAAAAATAAAGAAAGATTGATGAAAACGTAAAACTTGTATCAACCAATTTGTGTAATTTGAAAGAAAATTAGGGTCAAATATATACATGATAAAATGATGATGGAATAAAGTGGGTGGGTGTGTCAAATTTGAGTCCATAAACCCTCCCATATCGTTAAATCATGTGAATAGTCTATCCATGTCAAATTTCAGTGCATACAGAAACAGTTTGAAAAAATTTCAACATTCGCCCCATTCACAGGTCATTGTTGCTCGTGTCTAATCCTAGTACAATTTATGTTCCTTGTTCCTTGTAAAATTCATTCGACATTACACACATCCCTGCATCTAGTACTACAAGGGAGTATTTTTATGGTGTTGATTAAGAAATCAACGAAAAAGAGGGATTTTTCATCACAACTATGGCATGGATACATTGTATATACATTAATGTAGAACCTGAAAGAAAAATGAAGAAATACTAATGAAAAATTAAAACTTGTGTCAACCAATTTGTGTGCTTTAAAAGAAAATTAGGGTTTATGGTTTACATGATGATCAATTGATGATGGAAGAAAATGGGTATGTGAGTCAAATTTGAGTCCAGAAACCCTCCCATATCGTTAAGGAATGTGAATAGTCTATCCATGACAAATTCCAGTGCATATAGAAACAGTTTGAAAAAATTTCAATGTTGGCCCCATTCACAGGTCATTGTTGCCCGTGTCTAGTCCTAGTACAATTTTTGTTCCTTGTTCCTTGTAAAATTCGTTCGACAGTACAGATGTCCACGCATCTAGTACTGCAAGGGAGTATTTTGATGGTGTTGATTAAGAAATAAATGAAAAAGAGGTATTTTTCATCACAACTATGACACAAATACATTGTAAATACATTAATGTAGAATGTGAAAGAAAAATAAAGAAAGACTGATGAAAACATAAAACTTGCGTCAACCAATTTGTGTACTTTGAAAGAAAATTAGGGTTTATGGTTTAAATGATGAATTGATGATGGAATAAAGTGGGTGTGTGAGTCAAATTTGAGTCCAGAAACCCTCCCATATCATTAAGGCATGAGAATAATCTATCCATGACAAATTTCAGTGCATACAGAAATAGTTTGAAAAAATTTCAACGTTGGCCCCATTCACAGGTCATTGTTGCTCGTGTCTAGTCCTAGTACAATTTTTGTTCCATGTTCCTTGTTCCTTGTTCCTTGTTCTGTGTTCCTTGTTCCTTATTCCTTGTTCCTTGTTCCTCGTTCCTTGACCATGGTGTAGTCCCCAAGATCCATTATTTTTGTACAAAACATATTAATGGCATAAAATGTCCCACACAAAGACCAAATATCTGCTACATAAGTATTTTTTCTTTTTTCAAGGACTATGTAACGAATCTCAATTCTAAGAAGATTCAAATAGGACCTAAGAACCTTATGTTATTTCCTTAGCCATGTGTGACATAAAACTATCATTCAATAGTCAAATTGTTACATTTCATTGGCATGCATCATGTGTACTGAAGGCTTGATCCACGACAAAGGAAACATACAAAGAATATTTGTCTTATGAACAAGATATGGTACTATCCATTTTGAGGTTTGGCATAGAGATTGTTCTTATAGACTACACTACATTGCACCATATAATCCATACACTCCTTGCAAACCATGTAACACC
>SNQJ01S0050585.1:163691-196875 GCA_010110895.2 Picea sitchensis
AATGATTAAAATAAACATTCAAAACATTACATGATCTACGATACATAAATAAATTGAGTACCTTGACGATTTCTATTATATTCCAACCTCCATAGGTGAGGTTTAACATCCCCAGCCACCAACAGGCCGGGCAATGCCACCACTATGGAAAATATATATATATATATATATATAACATGCATTTTAATCGAAATTAAACACATAACACAGAGTTATTGTTACCATTCAGATTCAAACAAGATTAATAGTAAATCCACATGCAACGTAACACATTATAACATTCAAGCATCAGTAGCACAAACATGCATAATGTATAAATTAAGCACAGACTGATACTTATGTTTTAGCTGGAGTAAATCCACCAACTATGTCCAGACCTTCCACGAACCTCCCAGCCATAGACCATGCTACTCATCACGCTCAGCAATGGGTCACCCCTAAGCTGGGACTAAGCTCCACCAAGGGAAAGGGAATACTAGACTAGGCTGAGGTTACAGGAAACTGCACAGTGCAATTGGAAGGATTCTCTCCAGGAGCCTTCGTATGCCCACTACTCATGGACTCTCATTCCCCACATGCTTGTTCCACCCAGGAGTATACACCTTCACTATCACACAATCCATCGGCTTATTCACCTCCCTCTTAGGGTCTCGGCAACAAGCCAGATCAGGAATTATCAGAGCTCTGTAGATGGTGTTGAACTCTCTCTGGGAGAAAACCACTTCCCAGCAAACTCTCTCACTTGGAGAGAGCTGCTCATAGGCTTGACAACTTGCCTCTTCTACCACGGGCCTAACAACCTGCTTCTTCAACTAGTTTAAACTCAATTCCCGCAAGGTGAGTATAATAGAAAAATAAATAGCAATTCGGTTAACTTGCGGGTGACAACAGCAACAGGAATTTGGGTATGGACATCCAAAAACGGCAACAATCCACACTAAGACATAGAAAGGCTCCGTATAAACAGCCAACGGTAGCAATCCACACTCATTCAAGGAACTGTGTGGCCGCAACAGCCAACAGTTATGATACAACATGGCTCATACATTTATAGGGTGCTTAGACTTCACAGGAGACACGGATCAGTCCATGGGTTCTCACTAGGTTCATACAGAGGATGGAAGAATGGACAGCGGACAATATTCCCATGAGGGTTTCCTTCACTATGCGCAGGTATGCATAGGCAGACATAGAGGCAAAATGGTTCAAACGCCCCCGAACCCAGCAAACTCAGGTGGAGGATGACAGAATGAGAGAGTGAACCCCCAACACAGCTGACTTGTTCATATTTAACTTCATGAGCCTAGGTCGACACATGTCTTCCTGCAGCTGCATGCACTCCATTTTCAATACGTTCCTTTCCCAAGAACTTGGGACAACACTCATCAATTGTCCACCTTATCCCTTTAGGAAATAATAATAAATTATTATCCCCTTTAGAGGTAAGCACCCTAGCTTAACCCCTAGGCCCACACACTTAGACTCCTCCCTTACCCAACCTTGTGGAATCTTATTCCTCCATCACTCTTTCTTCGTGGTCAGTCTACACACGGCGTTGTTTTTTTTATATTAACAAAGTGCATAATTACATGTACAAAATAGGCTCCTGGCCTTTAACACCTAGGGTATTTTGCCTACTTGCACATAATCTTACCAACTTACAATTGCTCATCTCACTAGCCTACAAAACATGTTTACAATACATAAATATAACTGGGACTAGTCCTTGGGGATATTATATGAGGTGTCATTCTTTGTGGTTTTAAACCAGTCTCTTCTTTCCCATTGAAAAAATGTTTTTCAGTAGTACGATACCTATGGTTCTTAGGGAGGAGGTTCCTAAACTCATCAAACACCACCTTTCCTAAAAATTTTGAATGACGATACTTCATCTTAGGACCACAAACTTGACATGCAAATTTACCCTTTGTTTGAAGACCTGCAACAAATGGATTAATGTCAATTATACGATGAGATTATTTAAAAATTAAACATACACCATGATAACATTAAAAAATTATATAGTATTAAAGAGAAATATTAGAATGCTACATACCACAAAAATGTGTTAGTCCAGGGGCATCATGAATTGTACATAAAAGTATTCCACGGAATTCAAATTTCTTCTCCCTGATTGGTTTACATATGTCATACATTGTGATGCAAACCCATAACTTTAGTAGCTCGTCGATAAGAGGCTTGATATATACATTCATATCTTTAACCTGGTACTTACCTAATTGTTTGAAATTACACATAATTACTATAGGAATGATATCATGTATATATAAGTAAATAAATAAACAAAATATATTATGCAAAAATTGAAACAAATGAAAATGTTACATTCAAAAACTTAATGTAAACAAATACCTGGAACAATCGTTGTCAACATTATGTTCTCCCTCTTCATTGACATCCAAGGAGGAATGTTATTGTTGATAACAAAAATAAGCCACAATGAGTAAATAGACCTAAGCTCTCTGAATGGATTAACACTGTCAGCTGCCAATGAAAACCTAACATTACGAGGTTCATCTTTCAAATATGCCCATTTTTCCTCAATTTCCCTAAATGCAGAACCATCGGCAGATATTCGAAGAACACCATATCCACTTTTGTTACATGCATGGTAATCCATAAATTGTGCTATGCTTTCACACCTGAACAATCACTACAAACGTGGAATTATGGGAATATGACAAAGAACCTTTTGAGGCACCCTTTTTGTTACTTGATCAGTTCAATATCTATTGATAAGACATTGCGGGCATTCTATTTTCGAAGCATGTTGTACATAATATATAATATGATCATTATGACATGCATCAATAGTTTGATCATCCATTCCAATGTCTTTCATAATGGCATGCAAACCTCGATATGTGCAAGGTAAAATATTTGACGATGGTAACAAAAATTCACCTAACAATCTACAACATAACAAATAACTAGTTAATGTAAAGAATATTAATCGTAAAAATTGCATTNTCATATCTTTAACCTGGTACTTACCTAATTGTTTGAAATTACACATAATTACTATAGGAATGATATCATGTATATATAAGTAAATAAATAAACAAAATATATTATGCAAAAATTGAAACAAATGAAAATGTTACATTCAAAAACTTAATGTAAACAAATACCTGGAACAATCGTTGTCAACATTATGTTCTCCCTCTTCATTGACATCCAAGGAGGAATGTTATTGTTGATAACAAAAATAAGCCACAATGAGTAAATAGACCTAAGCTCTCTGAATGGATTAACACTGTCAGCTGCCAATGAAAACCTAACATTACGAGGTTCATCTTTCAAATATGCCCATTTTTCCTCAATTTCCCTAAATGCAGAACCATCGGCAGATATTCGAAGAACACCATATCCACTTTTGTTACATGCATGGTAATCCATAAATTGTGCTATGCTTTCACACCTGAACAATCACTACAAACGTGGAATTATGGGAATATGACAAAGAACCTTTTGAGGCACCCTTTTTGTTACTTGATCAGTTCAATATCTATTGATAAGACATTGCGGGCATTCTATTTTCGAAGCATGTTGTACATAATATATAATATGATCATTATGACATGCATCAATAGTTTGATCATCCATTCCAATGTCTTTCATAATGGCATGCAAACCTCGATATGTGCAAGGTAAAATATTTGACGATGGTAACAAAAATTCACCTAACAATCTACAACATAACAAATAACTAGTTAATGTAAAGAATATTAATCGTAAAAATTGCATTCTTATTTTACACATTAATTAACACTAGAAACAAATAGAAAAAAATGAACATTTATGTATAATATGAAATGAAACATATTACATGCTTTAGGATCTGTGTCATACAAGTGTTCGACAAATTATTCATAGCCTTTAAGTTCACTAGAAGTAATGTAGCAAAGAGAAGATGTGTTTTTGATCCTTCATAAAGTCGTTTATTTGCCTTTTCTAATAGAGGTTCATCATAAATACCATCACTGTCCCCATCCTCATCCGGCTACAAAACAAAATCTTGGATCATTTGATTTGTCCCATCATCTTCTTCTATGGGATCATTAACTTGATTTGTCCCATCATCTTCTTCCATGAGATCCTCATTTTCTTGGTCATGTTCCTCATCTTGTACAACATCATTTCTACTACTACTTGGTGCAATATTCTACGGAAAGTTAGAGGGAAACTCTAACTTTATAATTACAAACAATCATGCAAAATTAGTGTGTACTATAATAAACATTCAAACAATATATATACATATATATAATTTTATATAAAATTGACAATATAAAAACAGATAATGAATATATAGCTAATTACCATGGGATGATATTCATTTGATCTGCCATCAATGTGCCCATATTTCCTACAATGTTTTGTAGTTGTTGCTATTAAAATTCTTACGAGGTGTATGAGGAAACATTTTTTGCAAGGGAAATAACATCTACCATCACCCTTTTTACCCGCTTTACTTTTTTCCCCACCTCTAATTATATTCTACGACATTCTTTCGCACAACTTCTGCACAAAAATACCCTTTCGGAACCATCATTCTTATAGCAATATTGTCACAACATCTTTAAATCATAAAATATTTATAGGTCACTTTCATCGCAATTGCAACGAACAGTGACCCATAAATATAACAAATAACTAGTTATATTTAGGTCACTTTGTCAAAGAGTATAACGGTCATATCATCGCTCTTGCAATGAAAGTTGACCAAATCAATTTAGACTTTGTCAAATAGTATAACGGTCAATATGGATAGTGTCAAAGAGTGTAATGGTCAATAGTGAGCATCGCTCTTATGACGAATACACACGTTTGTCGAAATAGAGACGAGAGTCCACTATCTTCAAGATCGTCGCAAAATAGACGAAAGTTTGATTCCGTCGAGAGAGCGACGAATACAGGTTGGATTTATAACAAAATTTAAAAATTGAACCTTTTCTCTTGAATTTTGCGGCGAAAGGAGACTTTCGTTGCAAGTAGTCGTCATGAATTTTTCAATATGTAATAGTGATACCCTAAGGAAACATCAGTGAAAAGTAGGATCATAAATGCAGTAGACTCTGTTTAAATGGGACACAACCAACTGAGCATATAAGTAGACCCAGAGGTGAGAAATTCCATGCGACAAAGTGTCATGAAGAAACTCTATCACTGCGTTGTACTCGGCGACATTGTTTGTGGCATCACCTAGACAGATACCTCCGGAAGATAACAATTGGCCTCTAGGTGTGAAAATCACCCAAGTTGTGGAAGAAATCCTCCACATGTGTTGGCTAGCACCATCCACAAACCCAAAGAACACCTTCGATTCACTTGACATATGCCACAGTAAAAAGGAAGACATAAATAACGACACGTCCATAAAACAAAAAGACAAAAAAATGTATAAGAACTATAAATATGTACAAGAAGTCACCCAGGCGACCAACCTAAGAGTAATACTTCTTGAGGTAGAGCCCATTTCTAGGCTCCGCCAAGGCATTTCCCTCAAAGTCAACCAGAAGATAAGCTCCCATTTTTAAAACCTTCTTCAAGATGAAAGGTCTGAACCACATGGGTTTGAACTTTCCTGCCCCCAGGGGATCCTTGTCTTGATCATAGACCAAGACAAGATCACCTTTGGAGAAAATTTGAGGATGAACAGACCCATCATATTGACACTTGACTCATTTCTTATGAGCCTCATTGGTCGAGGATGCATCACGGAGTTTCTCATCGAGCTACTCGAGATATAATAGGTGTTCCTCAAGCGGTGAAGTGTATGGCAGTAACTCCACTGCCAACTTTAAAGACGAGATCTGGCACTCAATAAGAAAGATTGCTTCCAGCCTGTATACGATTTGAAAAGATGAGAAACTGGGGGCAGTCTTACAAACGTTCAGTAGGCCCACAATGTTGAGTACAACATTGCCAATTTGACTTGGCAGAATTGATCGTTCGATGAATAATAGTCTTGAGGGACTTATTCATAGCTTCCACCTGACCATTCGCTTGTGGGTATAAGTAGGGTGATGAATGTTCTTTCCTCAACCCCAGATTTGATGTTAACATGGACATCATTTTATTTTGGAAGTGACTGCCATGGTCAGTGACAATCTCCTTCAGGATGTCGAACCTTGCTACTATCTAGTTAAAAATGAAGAGAGTTGTTGTTTCTCCATCATTGTTAAACGTTGGCATAGGCTCGACCCACTTTGTGAATTAGTCTACCGCTACGATGATATAACAATGCCCCATGGATGAAGTCGGGTGACATGTAGTAAAATCAATCCCCCATTTAGTGAAGGGACCAACAGCAATGACAGGAAACATGGGAGGAGGATGTGTCCGCATCTTCCAAGAGAAGATCTGACACAGGTGGCACTTCTTGACCGACTCAACGCAATCTTTAATTAACGTAGGCCAAAAGTAACTGGAACGTAGAATCTTTTGGGTTTTTTCCAACCTAGACAAATGACCACCACACTCTCCAGTGTGGTAGTCCTTAAGAATGAGTTATGCATCCTCGTGTATAAGGAACTGGTGAAGAATGTAATCTACGCCTCGAAGATACAAAGTGTCATTGAGTATGATATAATTTGTTGCCTGATGGAAAATTCATCGACGCTTGTCGCAGGAAGTAGAAGCAGGGCACTTCAAAGTCTGGAGATAGACTAGTATATATCCATACCAAGGGTTTGAATATGCGATTAGAAAAATATCTCCTTTAATAGGTGATTCTTTGGGTGTAAGATCACTTGATTCGACCAGAAGTTCTGAAATAAGTTCTGCAAAGACCAATGAATTTTTGGATTTCACAGAAACAAAATCCAAGTCAAATTCCTGGAGGATTACTATCCATCTACTGATCTTTTTGCCCATGGCCCGTTGTGTCAAAACATATTGAAAGGGATTCACAACGGCAATGGCGATGGTCTTGTGAAGCAGAATGTAATGACGGAACCATTGGATAGCATGCACTACTACCATAGCGATCTTCTCAACATGGGAATAGTTGAGTTCCGGCCCAACCAGGCCTCATCTCAAGTAACAAATAACATGCTCCTTGAGTAGATCATCCTCTTGAACCAGGACCATGCCGATGGTCGACTTTGCAGTGGCTAAGTACAACAAGAAATATCTATTATAATTGGGAGGTCGGAGTAGAGGGGAAGGCGTAAGGGCGCATTTCAATGCTTCAAAAGAGCGACGAGCAGCTTCGTCCCAACAGAAAGGGACTCCCTTTTTCAATAAATTCATGAAATCTTTAGTGATCTCGATGTAGTTCATGACAAAACACTGAAGAAATTTTGCTTTCCCCTATAAGCTATGAATCTAGGGTATTGTGCATGGGGGAGGCAACTGAACTATTGCCTCAAACTTAAGAGGATCGATCATGATCCATGTTGTCGAAACAATGAAACCTAAGAGACGACCTGATGTCATGCAGAAATTGCACTTGTTAGGATTCAAGTGAATCCAATAGTAGCGACATCGTTCTAAGATTAGTCGGAGGTGTGTGGGATGATCAGATCTCTTGCGAGAGAATGATGCTAGATCATCAATATAAGCCTCAACTATATGTCTAATGTCGTGGAAAGAAAAATACATGGCCCATTGAAAAGTGGCTCCAACATTCTTCAAGCCAAAATGAATCTTACAATATGAAAATGTGCCCCAAGGACAAATAAAAGTTGTTTTATGCTGGTCTTCGGGTTTGATTTGAATCTGGTTATATCCCGAAAAACCATCCATGAATGAAAAGACGTCACAACCTGCGCATTCATTGAAAATCTAATCGATGAATGGGGTGGGAAAATAATCTTCTCGACAGGCCTTGGTCAAGTCACGGAAGTCCATGCACACGTGAATTGTACCCTATTTTTGTTAACTGGAATGGGATTTGACACCCATTCCGTCAACTGTATAGGGTAGATAAAACCGGCTTTAAGAAATTTCTCTACTTCATCCTTAATTGTTGTTGCTTTCTGAGGATTCACTGGATGAAGATTCTGTCAGATCATCTTGGCGTCAGGATAAGTCTTTATCTCATGTTCGGTGATTCTTGTATCAATTCCTGGCATTTCCTCGTAAGACCAGGAAAAAATGTCACAGAATTCCTTAAATAACTCCATATAAATTCGAATCTCTTCGAGGGAGTAGTCTGCTCCGATGAAAACATTCTCCATGACACCAGGGGTTTTGGATATCTATAGGGATCATTTTAGTGATACTCGCCATATTACCCTCAACATAAACTGTGTGTGTTTCCATATCATTAATATCATAAGAACTATCTCCATTCATAGTCAAAAAAAATTCACCTTCCTCTATTCTTATTAACTCTGGGAGGAAGTATGATTTATGATGGAGATCATCCCAGGGTCTGTCTGGACCAGTCAATGCCTCTAGAATCACCTCATCTGATGGAAAGACTAGGTCTAAAGAATCTGTAGTGGTAAGGTAACATTGAGCCCAAATAGGCTCGAGAACTGGATCTAACTCCTGTGTGGGAGTCGGATCGGGGTCTATTGAAGCTTGTTGGACAATGCTATATGAAACTTATGGTGTGGACAAGGGAATGGCCATGCCAGAATGCCCTATCCCTTCCATCAAATTTGATGGGGAAGGAAGAGTCCACAGATCATGAAAGCAAGTCATTCGAAATGATGACATTTGAAAATTTTTAGCCCTAGGCTGGTCATGGGAAGTCAATATAAGCTTGACATCGCTAGAAGGAGTCGGGTAATCAAAAGTACCCATCAATGATGGACACAAACCAACCCCTATGTTGACAGTGTCAGGCTGAGGGTTATCAATCATCTAGACCGTGGATGCCCCCGATGAAGGGTCAGGACGGGAGAAGGACAACTAGTCAATGGTCATGATTCGGCCCTCATGTGGAAACAACAAGACCCAAAAAACTATAGAAACCATTGCATGCATTGAATAGGTCCAAATCCTTCCTAACAAAAGGTTGTAGTTGAGAGGCACATCAACCATTTCAACTTCGACGCACACAGTCTTCCCTCCTAACTACACGGGGAAAGAAGGAATGATTCCATGTGGTCTAAACGAACGACCTTCAAATGTCATAAGCAATGTAGGTGACAGAGAAAAAATGGGTTGGTCAATGGCCTTCCAACATGCCAGTGACATCAGGCAAGTTGAGGCACCCTCGTTAACCACCGTACGGAATATATTCCAAGTAAAATATTTCATGGTGTAAGCCACTACTATCTGAAACGCAACGTGGTAAGGAAGATGAGGTTTCAAGTCAGTTGGATCGAGAATGATCACTCCCAGGTTACAAGTCTTTGCAGATCCCAAGGCGGATAACAGAGCCTTTCTCTACGAAGGGCATCTCTAGAGGACCTCCAAAGTAGACATCGCGCAAGGGGTTTGTGCCAAATCTTCTACAACGGAGTAGTTCTTGGCATCCCTTGTGTTCGGATTATGAGAAGATTTCTTGAACGCACCTTTGGGGATGCATGTCATTATTTCACCCAACGTCTTCTCAATATAGAGAGGAAATGGTGGGTTTGTGTCTTATTTACCCTTTTCGACAGATTCTAGAATTCTGTAATCTCGGGTCTTGGTCGCTATATGAGCATCACCTTTCAACATGTAAACATTCACGGCTGAGGTATTACCAGAAGATGCGAGGGATCCTTGACTACCCCCTTCCACACTCAAATATTTTGAGGATTGAGACATGTTTTCCCCATGTGGAGATGAGTTCGTCAGCACAGTAGGTTGTTTATGTGCCAATATCTTTTGGGCCTCCACAAGTTGAGGGAAAAGGTGAGTTGGGTGGTCCTCCGTGCAAAGGTTACATGGATACTTCAACTTTCTCTTCTCTATGTTGCCTCTATCAGAATTGTTATTAGCCTTTTTGTCCCCTTTACCCTTCTTGTTCCTTTGTTTTTTCTTTCCTTTAGGATGTTGGTTGGCCTTCGGGTTCATCAACTGCACGTTGTGTACATCCGACTTTTGGGTAGGGAGAATAGTCGAACTGGAGGTCTGGTTGGTCGTCGTTTGTTGTATAGACAATTGTTGCAATTGATTTGACAACAGATCAGTGGAATTTCCTTGTGTTGAACCCACTATACCATTGGCATGTGGTCCAAAATTGTGTCTATCCTTGTCGAGGATGGACCGTGGCGCATCTAGAAAGATCTCATAGAGTAATCCACACTAAGAGTAAATCAGTTCAAGCTATTGCGCTCTCATTATCTACTCCTCCTCTAAAAACACTCTTGAAGTTGAAACATTCTTGGATAAAACTGGTACCAAAGACTTCAGGAACCACTCCAGCAATAAATTCACTGGGACCTATACCTTAATCAAGCTATTCTGACACCGCCATTCTTGGATATGTTCAGAGATATGGTCGGCTTTATTCTGCTCAAAGTTGGCCAAAAAATTGGTGTCGGCATCGTATCTCATGGGTAGTTGGAAATGGTTTAGGAAGACCATTGCCAAGTCTCTAAAGTAAGAATACCTTGAGCGTTCGAGCTCAATATACCATTACGTGGCACCCTCGATAAGAGTGCATTGAAACAGGCGCAATTGTACGGAGCCATCTGGCAATGATTTTGACGAGCACCACAAGTGGAAAGTTTTCATGTGATCACCCGGGTCTTTGCTGATATTTCCTTCGAATTTCAGAATATCTGAGGGAAACTTAGTCGGCATAGGGGGCCAATGCAGATCATGACAAATCAGTTCGTTAAGAAACCTTGACAAGTCTGGTAGATGTAGCATTGCCAGAAATGGTAGTTTGGGTTGGGTACTATGTACAGGAAAAAGGGGGCCTAGAGTTTGACTGGCACCAAGTTGCCAGGAAAACATGGGTTGCTAGCCAAGTTTCTGGTAGAAACCATGTCCTTGACTAGCATATGAAAACTGCATTTGATGGGATATCATCGATTGATTCTCGTAATTAGATGACATGGGTTGGGTGGGGATTGCTCCCTACATTGTGTTCCAAGTATTTTGGAAGGGGATTCCCCCAGTCGATCCAACGGGCATAGGTATTGAGCCTTGCTCGGTGTTCCATTGACCATGGAAGGGGTTTCCCCCAACCAGCATCCCTTGCAAGGGAATTGATCCCTGCCAAGGATTCCAAATTCCTTGTGAGGATAAAACTCATGTACTTGCCCCCTGTGTAGGAATAGTACCCTGCATAGGATTTTGTTTCCTAAAACTAGGGTTGCCCCCATCCAAGACGACATCCGAAGAAAACATGTTATTACCAAACACGTCGAACAAAGAGAATGACATGGATCCCACCGATGTAGTGTAATATGACGTTCCTAAACTTCCTACTCCAAACAAGCTGTATTTAGCATTCGGCCCGATGGGTTGCTGGAAAACACCATCGAGCGAGGGGGATGGAGGAGGTATATGACCCCCACCATAAGGGATAACATTGAAGGGGATTGAACTGCCCCCAATAGACCCTTTCATGGGAGCATTTGAGCTCCCTTCCCCCAAACCCATGGTCAGTAAGGTGGAGTAGGTAAGGACTAATTTCGAATCAAAGCTGGGCATCCCATATGAAAATGGAGGTCCCATCGCACTCTGAGTAAACAGAGAAATGGTCACCGCTGATGATGGTATTGGACCACTGCCCAAGGTAGAGGGATGCGAGACCACTGTGGTCTGAACTGGTGAAGGTGGGCTAGGAGGAAACATACCCCATGTAGTAGTAGTCGAAATGGGAGTATGAGGACTCTCGGACGAAGTAGCAGCATTTGCTTCCATGGATGCTTGTAAGACTATCTAATGCTCGTAAGGTGTCACCCTCAGAGGGACAATTTGTACTAATATTTGCACTGACAAGTTATTGATTGGAGGGTTGGTTGTCCCAAGAGCTTCCACTCGAAGGTGAGAAATAGTAGGTTCCTTCGGAGTCACGTAATCTCCTCTCGAAGCTAGCTCAGGTACAGTTTGTTGTGGCTCGGTCGCTTCGAATGACCTTTGTTGGTCAAGTATTCACCATAATGGTGGCAGTGGTGGCTCCAATGCAACTGGCGGTAGGCCCTGAAGCCTTCGCAACCGGAAGATCTCTTGATCTTCCACTTTGTGAAAATATCAATGAAATAGTAAGGCTTTAAATATCTTTTAAAACCAAGCACACACGAGAAAAATTCCTATAAGATAAACCAAGAAAACCACTATCTAGTAGGAAGAATAGTTACGCTAGCCAACACTAGAGAAAATTAACGATGCAAGTGAAACTCGAACACGGAAGCACCCTCTGGGTATACTCTACAAAGTGTGACCCGACGTCTGCACTAGGTACCATGGTATACCCCTGCAGTCACCTATGTAAGTCCCTATAAAATAGGCAAGTAATTTTCCATCTCGCAAACAGTCACCAGGGGGTACAGTCAATAGTTGGGTGGACCACAATGAGCAAGATAAAAAGTCTGAAACCTACTGAGGGTATTGAAAGAAAGTGGTCCGGAAGACAACAGAGGATCTCGAATGGATTTGAGGTCCACGAAGCTCCGTAGGAAAATGCAAGTGATAATATTCCCACGACAGATCCTCAATATGCATTCCCAACTATGTTTAGTCCGGCTTTGGAGGGTTTATCTTCATTGTCTTTCCTCACGCGACCTCGTGTTTATCCCTTGTGTTAGAAGGGGGTCTCGGATAACTTTCACGTCACTGGAATTTAACACTCCCTAGTTCTGACTCCAATGTTTGTTTAACGGCCTTGAAGAGTTCCCTCTCCAACCTAATTCAAGGCCCTAACCCTAATCTAGTTGGTTGACCCTACAAACATAAAAGTCTACTTAATTTTAGATTTAGTGTTCGTTTTAATGGCTTTATTAACTCAATATGATATGGTGGTGAAACTAGTGATGTTATGAGAGATGAAAAGAGGAGAAAAGACAAAACTCTGAAAGAAAAAATACTTCTAGTCAACAGTAAAAATTTACAACTAACTCTTTGTAACCAACTTTTCTTTTAACTAATGTTTTCCAAGATCTTTAACAAGAAGACCTAAAACAAAAAATTTATTTACTACAAGCTACTTAAGTTTCAAGAAATCAGTAAAGAACTTTAAAAAATGAACTCTTTTACCTTTCTAGTAAAATAACTAACTCCAACTTCTTTACCAAACTGAAAATAAAAAAAATAAAAAAAAAATTGAAAATTGCTTCAGACAGAAAAACTGAAATAATTGTTTTTCTCTTTTCTCAAAGCAAATGAAAGGGGTAAAAAAAACAACAAGACAAGACTGACACAAATATTTGACCTACGGCGGATCGCAGGGAATCACAAAAGAAACCAAATAGGCAGATCAATCATTCAAAGACTTGCTTAAAACCCTTTCAGAAGTAAACACAAGAAAATTCAAAAAGACAAGTAAATTGAATTCCAACCCAAGATATTGTTGTAAAAACAGATACTATGAACTATATCAAGAAATCCTGAGAAGTAAGATGTGCTCAAAATGGTGTTTTCAATATTGCAAGTTGGGAGTTTTAGGGAGAACAGGAGAGTGCTAGGGTTCGGTGTGAGTACTAGGGTTCGGCGTTGGTGCGAGTGTAGTGTGGTTCCATGGCAGCGCCAGGGGGCGGGGTGGCCTCCCCCCCTCCGATGAAGACGGTCGAAGAGGCCTTTCACAGGCTGGTCAACAGCAGAGGGAAGAAGTCTTCCCCTCCCGTGATTCCGAAATTCATTAAGAAGTTGGAGGAAATTCCAGAAATCGTCTTACCCGAAGAGAATCCAATGAAGATCGCTTTGGCTCTGGCCCAAAGAGGGATCCTGGGTCAGTTCATGGGCCTCTGACCGTCTACCAAAACCACGGATGACTGGATCCAATGGAATTGGAGACCAAACCTGGAACACGGCATTACCTGCTACCCGGTTGGTCAAGGGTTTTTTGTGTTTGAGTTCATCTCAGAAGAAGATCGAGATTTAATTTTCAGGAATGGGCCCTATTTTATGGGGACGCAGGGTCTATATTTGAACAAATGGACACCCGACTTTGATCCATTGGTGGATACGCCTAAAGAAGTGTCGGTGTGGGTCAGATTACCAAACCTTCCGATGCACTGTTGGGATTTCGAATCATTGCAAAGGATAGGGAACGGAGTTGGCAGGTTCATTGACAGAGCTGACAACAAAGGACAGTATACCTGCACCAGAATCTGCGTGGAAGTCGATCTGGAGGCAGGGCTCCCTGAAGCAGTAAAGCTAACGGTTGGATCTTGGACTCACTATCAGAAACTTGACTATGAGCATCTTCCATTCAAGTGTAGGAATTGTCAAGAGCATGGACACTTCCAAAGAAACTGCCCCAAAATGAAAACCAATGGGAAAGAGGACGCAGAAGGCTGGTAGAAAGTGAAGAGAGGGAAAAACTCATATAATGCCAAAGGAAAGGACAAAAGGAACCAGGAACCACCAAAGGACGATAACCCCTCACAAAACACTCAAGAATCCCCAAAAAAGAAACAAACCCCTACAACAGAAACAGAAGGAGAGGAAGCTCAAACACCTTTGGTCTGATTTGAACCAATCTCGCCCACCAAGAGTCCCAGTCCGAATAAATAAAATATCAGATTGAACACGAATACAGATGCGGAAAACCTGGAAGAGGAAGATACAAAGGTAAGCAGTCCAAAAGGAACACCTGATCAGCCAAAGAGAGGAAGGAAGACCAAGAAGAAAAGAAGGGAAGAGCAATCCTACAAGGAAGTGGCTCAAGGCACACAGTACACAATCCTAGAGATGGGGAATACCATATCGGGGGCGAAACTGGGGAAGACACCGAAAGGTGGGCTCTCTCTCCATCCAGGCAAATAATGCAATACGTCTCCTGGAATTGCAGAGGAATTGGAAGCAAACTGGAAGAATAAGACTTGAGGGACTTAGTAAGGCTTGTAAGACCAGAAGTCCTCCTAATCCAGGAGACGAAATTGGAGGAGGAAGAACTCCTAAGGGTAAGCAACTCATTCTGGAAGAAAGGCCCTAGAAGGGCAGTAAGCGCTAGAGGAGCCTCGGGGGGGTTGGCAATACTTTGGGATTCCTCAAATCTGGAGCTAGTTGAAGAGGCAGGAACCACCCATTGGTTATTTACCAAGCTGTACCATAAAGGCTCTGGAAATCTGGTAAGTATTTTTAACCTGTATGTCCCTGTGTTAGTTAATGAGAAGAAAGAATGCTGGGATTCCTTAAAATCGTTTCTTAATATGCAAAATACCGAGAATCTAGTCATGGCAGGGGATCTAAATGTCACCCTTTCGCTGGCTGAGAAGAAAGGGGGTTCTATCGTCCAAGACCCCGCTAGAGAATGGGTAGAAGACCTGATGTCGGAATGGGAGTTGGAAGATATTCCTCCAACCAACGGGAAATTTACATGGTCCAATAAAATACTAGGACCAAGTCACATAGCAGCCAGGCTTGATAGGTTCCTTATCCAGTCCTCCTTCCTTACCATCGGACTGAGAGAAACCTCCAAGATTCTTCCTCATTACACCTCTGACCATAAACCCATTTCCCTCTCCCTTCTTCCTGGCTTTGTACTAGGCCCCATCCTGTTCAGATTCAGCCCATTATGGACAGGGCAAGGCACCTTTCTCAACCTGGTCCAAAACTCCTGGAATGTTCCTATCACTGGCTCTCCCTTCTTCGTGTGGGAAAATAATCTTATAAGACTCAAAATTAATCTAAAAATGTGGGCCAAAAAGCTGGGCTCACCCCTGGATGAAAGAAAAAGAGTGTAGAAAACCTTGGAAAGACATCAACTGATTATGGAAGAAGCCCATGTCACCCAGGAACTCCTTAACCGGGAATCTGAAATTCAAAGTAAGTACCATAAAATATGCAGGGAAGAAGAAACCTATTGGAGAATCAAATCAAGGGCGTTATGGCTCCAGGATGAAGACAAGAATACAGCTTTCTTCCACAAGCAAACTCAAGAAAGGATTAACTACAATTCCATCAGTGAGATTCAATGGCAGGACCAAGTCTACAAGGACTCCCAAATAATAAAGGAGGCGGCTCACTCCTACTTCAAAAATCTTTACTCAACCCCCGCTATGGAGGACTTGGATTCGAACTCCTATCCGTTAACAGAAGTTCCAGCTCTGGTCACCGAAGATGAGAATAGGACACTGAACAGTCCTGTCAGTGTTAACGAAATCAAGAAAGTTGTCTTCAGTATGAATCCAGATAAGGCGCCTAGGCCAGACGGTTTCACTTCTCGCTTTTATATACTCTGCTGGGACATCATCAAAAAAGACTTATGCAGAATGGTCACAAAATCCCAGAACTGTAAAAAGTTGGGCGGCAGCACAAACTCATCTTTCCTAGCCCTCATTCCAAAAGAAAAAGGGGCTAAAAGTTTCAATATATTCAGACCGATATCCCTCTGCAACACGGGTTACAAAATCATCACCAAAATAATGGCAAACAGGATCAAAAGAATTCTGCCAAAATTGATTCCGGAAAATCAAGGAGGGTTCGTAAAAGGGAGACAAATTCTAGATAATATAATTTTAGTACAAGAAGCCATCCATACCAGCTATAAAAAAAAAGAGAAGGGAATGGTAGTCAAACTGGATCTAGCCAACGCCTTCAACAGGGTCAAACATGACTTTTTGTTTGCAGTTATGAGGAATTTGGGGTTTAATCAGAAGTTCATCGGGTGGGTTAAGGCCTGTATCACAGCTCCTTGGATCGCCCCCCTGATAAATGGACGCCCTGCCAAGTTTTTTTAGGATTCATGAGGTCTAAGGAAAGGATGCCCGCTCTCCCCTGTGCTCTATGTTTTACAAGCCTCGGTGCTAAGTTTCCAACTGCAAAGCTGCCTCCAAAACAGAACACTACCAGGAATCAGAATAATCCCTTCAATCAAGGAGGTCAGTCATGCTCAGTTTGCAGATGATACCCTCTTATTCGGTGATGCCAATATTAAAACAGCAAGGAACTTCAAGTCTAAACTCGACCTCTACAAAGCCTGCTCGGGAAGCGAAATTAATTATCACAAGAGTAAGATATTCGGTTGGAATTGTAACCCTCGGGAACTGCTGCAAATAGGGTGTATCCTTGAGATGGAAGGCATAACAACCTGGGACAACTTTATCTATCTAGGGATCCCAATCTTCAAAGGCCAAGCTAAGGTGGTGCACTGGCTGCCCTTGGTGGATAAACTCAAAATCAAGATTCAAGCGTGAGGAGCAAATTGGCTAACCAAAGCAGGTAAAGTGGTGCTGATGAACTCTGTCATTTCCAGCCTTCCTTTTTATCAGTGTTCGGTGCTCCTCGCCCCCAAAACTATAACAAATAAAATCGATGAATTGCTCCGGAGATTCCTTTGGGTAGGAGGCAAGAATTGTGAGAGGAAACTCCACTTAGTTAATTGGGACAAGGTCAAGAAACCAAAATCGAAAGGGGGTCTGAGTATAAGATATGTGGTTGTACATAACCTCGCTATGGGAGGCAAGTTGATTTGGAGAATGATTACTAGGAAAAGAACCTGGAGCAAGCAAATACTCAGGAAAAAATATTTTAGAGGCGATAGAGATCGTTGTCTAGATAGACCCCCAAAAGTGCAGAAGGGCTCCCCGATTTTCTACTTGTGCTAGAGAGCCCTGCCTTTCTTTCAGCCAAACCTCACCTAGATCCCGGGAAACGGATCAAAAATTTGGATCTGGGAGGACTCCATTCTTGGAGACCAACCCCTCATAGGTTTTATAGAAACAAGGAATATTGGCGACTGGCTCTTGGCCAACAATTGCAGAACGCTTTGGGACATCTCCCTCTGGAAGAATGATGACCAACAATCCTGGCAAGGCTAGAATCTAGGGAGCTATCCGGAAGAGCTCCAAGAAGAAGCAGTGATACTTCTAGACTTCCTTCAAGGGAAGGCACCGATTAGTGCCAGGTCCAAAGATAAACAAGGTTGGGGCGTTGTTTCAGGGTCATACACAGCAGCAGAAGGCTATAAGGCAGTCCTTGACGTTCCATGGGCCCCTCCAAATCCAGGCACGTGGAAAGCACTTTGGAACTTCCCCTCAATTCCCAAGGTTGACCTCTTTGCTTGGACCTTGATCCACAGCAACATTCTAACTTTCGATAATCTTAAGAGGAGAGGCTGGGAAGGGCCCTCTCAATGTCCCCTGTGCAGCCAGGAAGAAGAAACAACTACGCACCTCCTTTTCACATGTGAGTTCTCCAAAGAAGTTTGGGGCCTCCTAGCAGGTTCGGCCTCCTCAAACCTTCCCACCTCGGCCTCTAAGATTTTAAGTAGTTGGTTGTATTTATCCCTGTTTGATCTGAGCAAGAAGTACCTCCTCAAAACCGTTTGGATGTGGATCCCCAAATTCATTTGCTGGAAGATTTGGTTGGAGAGGAATAACAGAGTTTTTAAAGGGGAAAGAAGGCTACCTTCCCAGGTGGCCATTAAAGCTAGGACTATGTATTCAGAATATTTAAATGGTAAGACCGTTATCCGGAACTCGACACCCCTCTCAGAGGAAGAAGGAAGGTGGCTCAAGGAATTTGGCCAAGACCAATCTGGCACCAATCAAATTAAACCTCTGCAAAAAATGAAATGGGAGATAAGGATGGAAGAACAGGAATTTCTGAAGTGGATATCGTCGCTCAACGAGTGGTGTCTCTTCTTCGATGGGGCCTCCAAGGGAAACCCCGGTCAGATAGGGGGAGGGGGAGTAATTCTCGAACCCTCCGGAAAAATTCACAGGTCGTATGCTTGGGGTTTAGGCTATGCCTCTAATAACCAAGCGGAATTCCTAGCACTTTGGCAAGGTCTCATTCAGGTGTTAAAAATGGGAATCCAGAAAATCATGATCTTTGGAGACTCTAAACAGGTAGTCGATGCATTAAACACTAAAAATATCCCTAAGAACATCAACCTGGCTCAGTTGTACAAGAAATCTCTTCTACTCCTGATGCAGTTCAAGGAATATCAATTGAACCATGTGCTGAGATCTTTGAACGGACAGGCCGATAAGGAAGCAAATTGTGGTTCCCTCCTAAGCAAAGGGCACCTGAAGGTTAATGAGGAAGCATCCCATCATACCATTCCCTAAGCCTATAGACATTCGCGATCTGGATCTTCACGTGTGTAAGGCGATTGGCCAGACGGACACCAGACCCAACAAAACTCCGGTGGGATGGGCGAAATCTCAGAACAGAGATTTGAAGTCAGGTTCGGATCATGGGGGATCACGAGACGGGGTTAGCGTTTCAGATTTAAAGGGGCGCCCTCTGGTGCATATGCTCACCTCTGAAAACAGACACGCGATCTCCCTGTGCAGGAAGGAATACAAGAATCACCGAAGCAGTATGGAGTCGGCATCCAAGCCATCTCTCACTCTGAAGGAACGAATCGAGTTGATCAGAGCGGAGTTGGAAAGCATAAAAGCGTCCATGAACCAGAGGAAATGGGAGATGCTCAATATGGAAATGCAGGAAATAAGGGATGATCTCTCAGAAGAAATCCAGACAGGGTTGAAGGATGCGGCCAATCTCATGGGATACCTGGGGAAGCGACTCTGCAAGCTGGGGCATCAAGTTGAAGAGCTCACTAAGGCTTTAAGCAAGATATCGGAAGCGACTGCTGAGGCAACTTCCAAAGTCGGGTAAGGAATTCTCTCGGTGGAGGGCTAGCATCGCTCGCCCCAGTAGTTATGAGGATAACCAGCAGGTTTTACTGTATCGCTAGTTAGTAGCTTAAGCTCTCAGTAGTTGGGGCATTTTCGGCAATTAGAATCTGGGTTTTAAGTAAGGATATGCACAGAGGATAGAAGTTGGGTAACAGAGCAGCAGCTCTGATTTTGAAATTGTAAGGGTTGGTAGCCCCCTCTGCCACTTATTAAATAAAGCCTCATAACCGTTTCTGTTAAAAAAAAAAAAAAAAAAATATCCTGAGAAGTATAAACCTCAATCAGGAAAGACGATTGGCTGCCTCTTTTTCAAAAATAATTTCTTGAACCAGATACGCTATTGTTGCTTCAGCATCCTGCGTATGTACGCGGTTTGTTTACTAATCAGTGTGTGTATGTATGTGGTCTAACCCAAACTAGGGCACGTACACCTATGTACTTCCTTAAAAAAAAAAAACAGTCTTATAGGGTAGGGAGAACTGGTATGGCACCAGAAGGTGACTAGAATCCCTTAAAAGACTCATAAGACTCAACAGAAACTCGAAAGGTAAAAAAACCAATCAGAAAACCCAAAATCCCCTAAAACCCTAGAGGCTTCCCCAGTATGGTCATCAGTTCTGCTGGCAGGAAAAAAACCCCTATGACTACGCTAGGGTTCAAAATGTAGGCAGATCAATTAACCATCTAAAATTAAACCACTCCTCTAAACTACCCCAACATACCAAAACTCATACAAGAAAAGAAAAGATGAGGGGGATCGGGTAACTATACCTCTACTCTGCATCTGGTGATGATCCCCTCGCGCTTGAAAGATTTGTTGACTGCACACCTCCTCCTAGGGTTGACCTGTATTCAAAGATAGACAAACAAAAAACTACAAGCATGTTATTTCATAGACAAATTAGGGTTAGATGTTAGAGTTTCAAAATATAAACCAATAAAACCATCCATTACACCATGATTTGGTATAGGAAAAGTAATTATTTTATTAATAACTCAATGATTATACCTTTACAATCAAAGTTGAATACTGCTCCACGAACCTGTTCCAGGATCCTCTTCACCAAGCTCCAAGTGCACCTTTGTATGGCTTTTCCTCTCAACCTTTTGATCTCTTCTTGGGAAGTGAATGGGTTCTGATGGAGGAAGAAGGGCTAATGGGGAAATGTTGAGGCAATTCTCACAAAAGGGTTGCGATAACTTGGGAAAGGAGGGGATGTGAAACGGACAGAGTTTCATTTTTCTTATGTCTAGATGTGGAATGAGACCCCAACACCTACTTTTATATGACAAAAGGATGGTTATTCGGTTGGATGACAAGATATAGGCGATGGATTAGTTGGGAAACTACCCAATAACCCGTAATCTCAACGAATTCCTTGCAATTTTTTAGTTTTTGCAACTTTTTCCAGTATACACAAATTGTAATGGTGCAGCATGTGTATGTACGTGGGTTGTAGTGGTGCAGCAAGCATATGTACATGGGCAATTTTGGTGCAAAGCGTGTACATCTTCAAAAAAATGGTTTTTTAGAAGAGCAACTCAGTAGTGCTTTGGAAAAAAATGCAAGTAAGAGGGCCAAAGGCCAAGTATGCATGTGTAGAGCAATTTAGGGTTATAAAAACTCCCTGAAAACTCCATTCATTAAAAGCATCAACATTGTTGGTGCATTTGACAACCCAAATGGTGCCACTATGAATTCGTAATGATCATACCTTGTTTTGAAGGCAGTCTTATTGGTGTATTCCTCTTTTATTCTCACTTGTTGATATCTAGATCTGAGATCTATCTTGGAAAATATCCTTGCACCCCTTAGTTGATCAAACATATCATCTATCCTTGGCAAAGGATATTTTCTCTTTATTGTTACTTATTCAACTGCCTAAAGTGGATACAAAGTCTCTTAGCGTACAATTCTTCTTCTTCACGAAAAAAATTGGCGCACCCCAAGGCGACACACTTGGGCGTATATACCCCTTCTTCAGAATTTCTTCAAGTTTCATCTGCAACTCCTTTAGTTCCAGTTTACACATCCTATAAGGAGTCTTGGATACAGGTGCTACTCCCAGCATCAGATTAATAGAGAATTCAATATCTCTTTTCAGAGGCAATCTTGGTATCTCTTTAAAGACATCCTCAAATTCCTTCAATAATGCACAACCTTCCACACTTGACACTTTATCCTTATGTGCCTATTCCATGTGCGTTGTGAATACTTGACATCCTTTCCTGTAACTTTTCTTCAACTGCAATGTTGAAATTTCTCTAATACTCACAACTCTTGGAATTCCTTGAACTGACCTAAAAATTTCTTCCTCATCCAAGAAAGTAAATGCCTTATTGTAAAAATCCAAGATAGCATGGTGCTCATCCAACTAATCCATACCAATGATGAAATCATATGAGCCCAAAGATATGATATTGAAACCATCCTTTGTGCACAGTCCCTTCATATCCATTGGACATGCCTTAACCATCTCACTAATTTTCCCTTTTTCTCTTGTATCTAACTGCACCAACCAAGATTTTCCAAGATTTTTTCTCGACAAATGGAATGTTTTCATCATATTAGGATCTAGATAACTATGACTATCTCCCAGGTCTATTAAAATAGAAATGGGCTAGTCATTAATCTTTCCTTCCACATCGATCATGTGTGACTAGAACTCAGTATGTTTGTTATCCAACACAGTGTAAATCCTTGGCACATTTCTACCCATATATTTCGCTTTTGCAACTTGTTGTGAATTGTGCACATTCCTCATTTTATCACCTCTTTGATGGAAATATATGTGCATGTGATTTCTACCACAACCCCAACACTGCATAGGTTGTTTCCATTAATTTTTTCCCACTGTCTCCAACATTCTGGGCTCCTCATGAAGGTTTGACTGTTGTTGTGTGGTATTTCTGAAAAATGGTGGCTTAAATCCCTTCTTCCTTTGTTCCACCTTGTTTTTCATCTTGTCTTCCCAAACCTTTTGGAAAGTCGATCTTCCCCTTTACTACTCATAGAGACACTTAGCGTGACTTATGGTTTCTTCCAACGTCTTAGGATAATCATATTGTATCTTGTCACTGATAAATTAGGGCAATCCAATCAAATACCTTTGAATCTTCACACATTCATCTTTGATAAAAGGCACATAATTCAACATTTCTAAAAACCTTATTTTGTACTCGTCAATTTTCATATTCCCAAGATTGAGTTTGAACAACTCCTTCATTTTCCTATCATAGTACCACTTGGTTAAGCATTTCTTCTATAAATACCTCTTAAACTCCATCCAAGTCACTTTCTTCTCATCAATGTGTTGCACTTGCCCATACTGATCCCACCACATTAATGCCTTTCCTTTTAGCTGATAAATGGAAATTATCCCTTCTGCCTATGCGGAATAGTTATGCAGTTGGAAGTACTTTCTCATACCTAGAAACCAGGTCTTCACATATTCATCCTTATTGTGCTCACCATAAAAGGTAGGAGGCTTGATCTTATTCGTTTCCCCTTGTATCTCATCCACTCTAGTATTTCTCCTATTCTTTCTGACAGGAAATGGACTTGAACTACTACGCTCTTTCCTCAAAGAATGATTACCAACACTCTGTTATTTTATTCTTTTATCATCATGAGACCTGCAACTTCTTGATATACTCGACTTAGTCTCCTTATCCATCTTCTTTTATATTATGTCCCTTCATCTCCATTGGACATGCCTTAACCATCTCACTAATTTTCCCTTTTGCTCTTGTATCTAACTTCACCAACCAAGATTTTCCAAGATTTATTCTCGACAAATGGAATGTTTCCATCATATTAGGATCTAGATAACTATGACTATCTCCCAGGTCTATTAAAATAGAAATGGGCTGGTCATTAATCTTTCCTTCCACATCGATCATGTGCGACTAGAATTCAGTCTGCTTGTTATCCATCACAGTGTAAATCCTTGGCACGTTTCTACCCATATATTCCACTCTTGCAACTTGTCGTACATTGTGCGCATTCCTTATTTTATCACCTCTTTGAGGGAAATCTATGTGCATGTGATTTCCGCCACAACCCCAACACTGCATAGGTTGTTTCCATTAATTTTGTCCCACTGTCTCCAACATTTTGGGCTCCTGAAGGTTTGACTGTTGTTGTGCAGTGTTTCTGGAAAATGGTGGCTTAACTCCCTTCTTCCTTTGTTCCACCTTGTTTTTCATCTTGTCTTCCCAAACCTTTTGGAAAGTCGATCTTCCCCTTTACTACTCATAGAGACACTTAGCGTGCCTTATGGTTTCTTCCAACGTCTTAGGATCATCATATTGTATCTTTTCACTGATAAATTAGGGAAATCCAATCAAATACCTTTGAATCTTCACACGTTCATCTTTGATAAAAGGCACATAATTCAACATTTCTAAAAACCTTATTTTGTACTTGTCAATTTTCATATTCCCAAGCTTGAGTTTGAACAACTCCTTCATTTTCCTATCATAGTACCACTTGGTTAAGTATTTATTCTATAAATACCTCTTAAACTCCCTCCAAGTCACTTTCTTCTCATCAATGTGTTGCACTTTCCCATATTGATCCCACCACATTAATGCCTTTCCTATTAGCTGATAAATGGAAATTATCCCATCTGCCTATGCGGAATAGTTATGCAGTTGGAAATACTTTCTCATACCCAGCAACCAGGTCTTCACATATTCATCCTTATTGTGCTTGCCATCAAAGGTAGGAGGCTTGATCTTACTCGTTTCCCCTTGTATCTCATCCACTCTAGTATTTCTCTTATTCTTTCTGACAGGAGATGGACTTGAACTACTACGCTCTTTCTTGAAAGAATGATTACCAACACTCTTTTCTTTTCTTCTTTTATCATCATGAGACCTGCAACTTCTTGATCTACTTGAATTAGTCTCCTTATCCATATTCTTTTATATTATGTCCAGACTCTACATCAATTTGACATTGAATTAATATTTTTGTGCCTTGGCTCTCATAATCCTTTCATTATCAACTTTATAACTCTGGACATATTTCTGCATTATTTTTACATCTTCTACCAAGTTCACACACTCCCTCTTGGATTTTGTACCATCATCACCCAAACCAACATGCATATCCCCAAATTAATCATTGGGACTATAAGTCCTCTACGCATCTTGCATGTTTTCAACCTTATGCACTAACTATATCCTGCTCTTAGTCGATGATAAGTCTGTAAAATGTGCGAACAATAACATTTTTTAGGTGATTTCTTGCAACAACTACATGAAAACGTTGCATCATTTATCAGAATCATTCTCTTGGATTTCTTGGATTATTTTAACATTCCAACTTTAGTTCACACACCCCTGCATCATGACTCTTGCACGCATCACAACTCTATACCACGTACCAATTTTTTTTCACTAAAACTAAATGTTACATTGTTTGATACCAATTCTTAATGCACACATCTATTCATGTTAAACTTTGGCCCATACAAATCCAATGTTGAACCAATAGCTCTAATACCAATCTGTAACATCCATATCCCTAGAGGTTGGGCCATGCTACAAAAAAAAACACTCAGACAAAGCTCTAATACAAATCTATAACGTCCCCATCATACTATTGATCCATTTTACGTTGATGTTTCACTACACAGTCTCTACTTTACACACAATCTATGTAGTTTCATTTGAATTACATGCTCAACCCAAGCTTGAGTCACGCTACACAACTTGTAACGGTGAAAGCAACAATCTCCTTTCAAAAACAACCTTAAGCAGCAGAATTAAATCAAACAACTGTGTGCACCATCATATTGACCACACAGTACAACTGTGCACACAACCACCTGGGCGTCATGCTCCACTTCTATTATTACTATGTATGGGGTATAATTCCTTAACCGCACACACAAGTTCCTTCCTTTTGAAGCACACATGCTACAATCATGCAACACATAGATTATACACACCTTGTCTTTGTTAACACTTCCCCACGCACTACTCTGATGCGTGCAACACCAAAACCAAGTGTCCTTGGCTCACCTTCCTATATATATACATTACATTTACACTTGGTACCAATTAGCTCACCAACCTATGTACAATTACAAAGGGTTCTAAATCAATGACATTACATTTAATTTCCTACAGGTGTGTATTTTTGTAGAACCTTGCCATAGCTTGAGAATTATCTATACTCTGACCACAACATAATCATTGAAAATATGACTACAACACATAGAAAGAATATGTGTTCCTTCATATACAGTGCATGACAATTCGCAAGTTCCATATGAGCCTCAGATTGATAATTAAATGGATTGGATGTTTTGATAAGACAATTAAATACACCAACATTTTTTATGTTGTTGTCGGGGAACTGTCAATGGTGCAATATTCTTTCTAGTATCGATTTCATTTGTTTTGTTTTTATTTTGATACGTATGTGAGGCATGTTTTGTTTTTATGGTTATAGAATAAAAGAAAAGAACTCCAAAAAAAACATTTGGTGCAGTAAGAGTCGGTCATCGTACTGAACTCTTTTTCAAGTTGGCAATAAGGTTACAGATTCTACCTTAGTTGTTGCAACACTAGTTGTGATGTTGCAACATCGGCGGTTGAATTTTGTTGTGACACCAAGCAAGAGAAGATAACAATGCAACAAGCTAGCTCACATAATGATGACTACTCTTGTTAGCATGAAGACCAATTAGAGTAAATTCCAAAGGCTTGATCTGTATTCTTGAGGAAGTTGGAAAAAGGAAGAAGGGATTGGTGAATCAGAATTTTACTGAAGAAAGTGCAAGGAGAAAATTTTGGGTTGTTTAAGCTTTTAGTCTCATTTCATTATTTACCCAACCTAATCCTTCCCTCTTTTCATCACTTCTCTTTACCTTTTACTCCTATATTTTATTCTTTTCCCTAATCGTGTATTCTCCATCTCTTCCCTTGTTTTCTTGCTCTTGAGATCCCTTCTTCCATCTTATCTCTTCTTCCCCTCTTTCTTCCCTTTCCTTTTCTTTTTTTTTCTTATTAATTGTTCCCCCTATCGCCTCTTCTCTCCTTTATCTTTTCATTGTTTCCTCATTATCTTTTTTATCTCATCCTCTTCCATTCATTTCCCTCCCCTTCTATTCATTAAACCATACTTCTTCATTTGTACCATTTTTTCAACCCTTGATTCTCCATTGATTACCTCTTCCCACACATAGTCTCTTTGATATCGAGAATAATTTCAAATGCACACTACTTGATGGCTTGATGATGGTAATATGTTTTTTTAATTAAACTTTCAAATCCATCCTCATACAAAAATTATAATTTTATTATGGACTCTCTTGAATCCTCATGGTGGTTATGTCAAGATCTCACTATACGAATTTCATATTTGAGGTAATAGGGAACTTTTGGATTTACACAATGTTTATGTTAGGATCCCATTACTCTTATGCCACATGTTGACTAAATGTTTGATTTTTCTCTCATTTAGGTGTTGATTTTTTTCATTTTTCCCCAGATCTTATGTAGGTAATATCACACAATATAAGCATTGGATGCTTGAAAAAAAATTTATGTGCATGTATTCCATCAAAAATTATATGCCTACAAATATTCACACCTGTTTGGATCACCATTTGGGAACTATCACTTATTTATTGAATTTTATGGCATGTTGGCTTGGTGAATTCACTGAAAACACAGTCGGGGCAGTCATGTTTTGAGAGACCAAATGGGAATATTCTTAAAACTTGTTTCTATCCTAAATATCCCTTAAATTATAGCTTCCAACCCAATTTTAATTACTCAATGTGGATCTCAAATGAAAACATTATGACCAAAATATTGATTGGGTGTAGAGTAGGAAGCTCGGGAACAGAGTTGGGACAGTCCATTTTTGGATACCTAAATGGATATATCTTTCAAAGTTTTTCCTAAGGTATATTATATTGTGAATCTAGTTTATAATTCAAGTGGAATCACTTAGTTTCGATATCATGTGAGAAATTTACACCCAAAATACTAACTACCTATCCTAAATCAACACTCCTAAAACTCTATTTTCCCATATGTTCATTGGCATATTTGAACCATCAAATATTCATTTATTAAACACACGTTTCTATTGGATCTACCTACATGAATATACTTTCATTTCAAATTTTAATCAAGTCAATATGACATCAAATGGAAAAATTTTACTTGATTTAGTGATTGTTGGTCTAGGCAAGAATTTGAAAACAACTCTATCTTGCAAGTTGTTCTTAAGAAGATTTGGAATATCAAATTAAGACATTTTAAAAAAAACACTATGTTGGACGTATCCCCATGAATTGTTTTTCATTTGGATTTGGAATCACTCAAATTGGATGATAAATGAAGAAGTTATCAACAAAATACTTCCAAGTAGTCTAAGGCAGTCGCCACTCCTCAGCAGGTATAAAATGAATTTTGCTTCATTCATTTTTCCTTGGATTTGTTTTATAAGTAAATACTTCTTGTTGTTTTTTTGCGTATTTATTGGATGAAGAGAGGCCAATCACCTCTCTTCTTCCATGATCTCACATTTTATTTCAGGTAAGTGTTATTTTTTTGCAGGCCCTCGGAAGACTAAGGGAGTCAATGCATGCACAAGTGATTCTGGAAGACAAATTTTCATGCAAAAAATGGGGCATACTATCCATACATCCTCCATATCTCTGTATGAGCCTATCATTGTCCTTAATGATGTTATTGCAGTGCCACTATATGATCATACATGTCGTTACATGATGTTTCCACCCTTTCCTTATTGTTGCATTGTTGTTCCAACTTTTTCATCAACGTTGTAGATGGATAGAAGAACAAGACAAATGGAGAATAGATTTGAAGATAAAGAGAAGGCCAATACCATAGAATAAATATCCATCACCATATTTCCCACATCCTTTCTGCAAATGAATCCTTTCATAAGACCTAGCGTTTATTGTACTCATTCATCTGTACCATGATATGCCTATGCATTTTTGTCTTCCCGATTTTAAATAATTGCATGATGAAGATCATTCCTTATTTATGTGGTTTCCCTTGAAGATTAAAATTTTCCACTATTATAAAGCCATAGCTTTAGTATCATCACTTTCTATTTTCTACTTCACCCATCCCTAACCCATGCAATAAAGTGACTTGGATCACTTACAATGTTGAGTCACCTTGTTATATCATTCCCTCCCTTATTAAATTTTATAGTGAAAACCTGTATCAGGTACCATCATACCTTGGAATGCTTGAAAACTAGCTTGTTGGTAGGCATTCCTCGGGAATAAAATTTTGACTGTGAAAACCCTTTGGGCGCAATTAGACAAATCTTGTTTGAAAATAATCTTTTTGGTGGACAAGATTTGCAAATAAGAAATAAAAGTTCATTTTCAAGCTCCAGTTGCTCTCTAAATAAATATTCCCAAGAAGGTTGTTCCTTATCTCATTCTACAAGTCATATTGTGCTCCAAAGTTATACACTCCATATTGTTCTTTCTTATGGACCATCCCAAATTATCATACATGTGTTTCTCTATGAATAATGATCTCCAAGTTGAATAAATATTTCCAAGATTCATTACTACATCAGAAGTTTGTGCTACATGTCCCAAGCTCCACACCGCTCTTCCTTGCAAATTTTCTACATCATTATTGACCATGTCAGATCAATATGTCGCTACAACCACTATGGAATTCATATATAGGTGCAAGTATACTTCTTTCTCTTTTATTTAATCACAATTCATTGGATGTTACAGATTTGTATTTGGAAAATCACTTAGGTCTTTGCCCCACTTCCTCACCTTTTTCCATTTCTCGGGGGTGGGAAATATCTTCAGTTTGGGGGGGGAACACCATTACCTTTACATACCATAACATTCCCTCACTATTCTTGGTCAACTCCACTCTAATATCCATGCATAAGAATGATTATGAGTTGTCCTATTGTTTCCCCACAAGAACCAACAATAGAAGGCTTTATTGCTTCGACACAAGAACCAGCAGTAAAATACCTTGTTGTTGCAATGCAAGAACCAGAAGTAAGGGAAAAGAATGTTTTGTTGATTCCACGCAACAATTAGTGGTAAAGGACCTTGTTGTTTTCACAGGAGAATTAGCAATAAGAAAAAAATACATTCTTGTTTCTCCACAAGAACCAACAACAGAAGAAGAGAACACATTTTTGTTGTAAAAAACGCATGAGGACATGTTGTGTATTCAATTTGGGGGAGATAGAGGTTTCTTTTCACTCCATGGGATCTCACAGTGGACAAATGGGATCAATCTGCCAAGGACAAGCAAAAACATTTCATGGTAATTTCTCAATATTCACTCATTCACATTTTTTTTTAAATGCAAAAACTTAATTGACGATATCTTGTAAATTGTGAACTAGATTTTCACGAAATTTTGAGGAGAGAAGCACTATAGCCAGATGAAAAAAATCTATAAATTTCTCACTGACCCAGTTCATAATTTTTTAGTTATTAAGCATCATCATCTTCATCCATTTTTCATATATATTGAGATATGTAAATCATATGGCTTTGATTTTTGGTGTGGAGAAGCATTGGAATAGTAAAAAGCTTCCTGCAAACTTTGGTCGAAACTCAGTTTGTATTTTGTGAGAAAATGGTTTAAAACGTTTTCTTCTACTTCTGCAACACATGTTGTTACTTACATGTAGCATCTTATTTTTTATATCTTGGGATCTGCGCATCATGTTTTTATGATTTTTGGTAGGAAGGTGCATTAGATGGTTATCAATATACTCACCAAAAATCTCTTCATTTTGGATTATTGTTTGAATCAAATGCCACATTCTCAAATCTGTTGTTTCTTGTTGTGGTCCACTTGTTGATACTTTCTTGTTGTGATTCACTTATTGCTACTCTTTTGTTGTTATTTGATTGTTGCAACTCCACCAGAGTTGCTAAAATCACTTGAGGGATACTTTTGAAGAGGTTTCAGGGTGCTATATGAAAAACGTGTTATATTCTATCAACATCATCAGTTGGGAAAGCATAGTGGTTTTGGTTACTATGCATTGAAAAATGGAAGCAGCATTCAGCCCGGTATTGGGTTGCATGAGGACATGCAACATATTCAGTTTGGGGGAGAGGTGGAATGTTGTGCATTTCTTACTTGGAACAATATTGTTTTCTTGGCATTCCATTTGATAGAAAAGTTTCCAATCTAGGCGAGAGGAAAAATCATCGCCTAGAAAGGAATTTGTTGCCCCATAAGAACCTATAGCATAAGAAGTTGTTATAGAATCCATTCCTACAAAATAAATAAATATATATATATATATATATATATGTCTTCACCCTTCAGTTTGGATGTACAACAACAATTTTCATTTTTCAGTGGACAACAGTAGTATTCAACATTAATGACACAAGAAATCCCTATTGTTTTTACACAAGAACCAGTAGCGAGACACAAAATATCACCATGTCATGAGTTATTATTTACTGATGTTATAAAACTATTGTCGTTACTCAGTTTTGTTGTTACTCCCAAGTGTTGTTATTTTGAAAGAGTTGTTACTCCTGTCATAACATTGTTGTTGCTATAACTTGGTTGATACAAGGTATTGGGTTGCATGAGAACATGCAACATATTCAGTTTGGGGGAGATGTTGGGCCATGGAATTGTCATCAGTTTTACATCATCTTTCTCTATTTGTAATCCCTTCTTGCTTACCCATAACCTTGTATTAATGTTTATTAATCCATTTTAAGGTTTATATGTGGGATTTAGAAACAAAGTCATTTACATCACATTTCCTCAGTATTTCGTATGAATTATGGTTAAATATTAGATAAATAACATATCTTGCATTTATCTTTGAAAAATGGTTTAGTTTGTGAGTGTTGCAGAACCAATTGTCATTGTTGTTACTTCTACGTTGTCACTATTGTTACTCCTACAACTGAAGATTCACGATCTTGGTACTTGAGATTTCTTGTATGAATCTTTATTGAGTCGAAATATCTTTATCCTCAAAATATATCAACAACCCAGATCGCACTTTTTGAGAAATCAAGTTTTTACGATTTGTTGTAACTTGTGTTTGAAGTTACTCTGGTTTGTTGTTACTTGTAAGTTACAGCATTGTCGAAATTCCATGTACGGATTTGAAAATTCATGAAAATCTATCTTCAACCATCAAGACCTGCCATGGATTTGGACCATCAACAACCATTTTTTAATATGGAAATAATCTTGGAATCATTAATAAAATTAGTTTGAGTGGTTAACCAAGAATCTTGGAATTCTTGGGGAAAAGATATTGGAGTTATTTATTATTTGTTAATTGTAAGCAAAAGATCCTGGAGTTAGTTATTGTTTGCTAATTATTAGCAAAGTTGCCTTGTTGCGTGTCACCCCTTGGCACATATTCACTTCATCCATTTTGCGGGTGGAGTACTCGGGACCCACATATCCTTGCATATGTGTTTAATACGCCACCACATGTAAGGGTGGACCCTTCAGGAGTCTGGGACTTCAGAACTCCAGAGGATTGGGGTGTAGTGTCATAGATAAGTCAAAAGGGATGAAGGTTGAAGCCACATGGAGAGATTTTGGGCCCCTTCGAGAGTTCAGGATTTCGAGGACTCCAGAGGATATGTGCATAGAAAGGAAAAAGGGGCGTTCAATGTTGAAGCATCGAACGTTGAATTCCCCTTTTATCTTATGTGTTAAATGAGGATCAAGTCCTACCATTAGATTGGACGGTGGATGAAATTCCACCGTGGATGTAGGAACGCTAGGGAATCTCCAGGACTTTGGGGAACTTGGGATGGTACAAAGGATATGGGCACCACGTGGCCCTTGACTAATAGCACCCGAAGAGCTTCGGGAGGCCATAACTTGCAATCCAAAGCTCAGATTTGAGCCTGGTAGAAGATGTTAGAAAGCTACGATTGAATAGAAGAGGATGGAGACCTTGAAAAGAGGATTAGATACAATTAAGGAAAGAAAAAAAATTATGCCCCATCCCTAAAAAGGGTACTTAGGGGTTGGGTGTGTTACAAATTGGTATTAGAGCGGGAAACAACACTTGGCCTACTTGGGCTCATGGACGAGTCGCATAAAAATATTATTAGATACCCTTTAAGGGTAACACCCTATATTACCCCATTCCTAAGAGGCTTATTTAAACCTCTACTGAAGAGAGGAATGAAACTTTCTACTATTGAATATGATTTGAAAAAAAAAATCTAAATTGTGTGTTGTTCATAAATTAGTAAATTATTAACTAACAGAAAATTATTTATCAGCACTCAAGCAATCGGTGGACAGTAGGAAAACTACAACGTAAGGGATGGTGACACACCATGAGTTGGGGGAAAGCTCCCACAATAGGGAAGAGTAATCTGATGAGAGTGTGTTGTTGGGAAATAATACCCTACAGACTAGTAAGCTAGGGTTAGACTTGCATGCAGATCATGACCTTAAAGAAATCACTTTTAACCTATCACCCCAAAACTCAA